>CANXYC010411953.1:0-40870 GCA_948193065.1 Aleurites moluccanus
GATTTGTATTAATATTTTGATGTTCATAATCTATCTGCTCCAAGGGGTATATATGGGTTAGCTAAGAAATGAACATGTATATATGTCATGATGATATTATGAGTTATATGATGATTATATGATATGATGTATTGATCATTACAGCCAATTGCAGTAAATTATAGAATGAATTATAGAATAACAGAATGGATGGTAACTAACTAAAATGGATAATATATTATGGTTTATAGATTGTGCATGTGATACTGGGTTCTACGGGTGCTAGTCGCTATTGGCATCTCCCGTGCCCTAGGACCGTCGCGATCTGGAAATGGGTCGTGACAATGACAGATGAATGCGATCAAATATCAAGTATATAATTGTTATAATAGGGAATGATTGTAAGTTTATAGTAGGGTTCTACGGGTTTTGTAGCTTTAAGTGATTCCCACATCCTAGGACTGTTATACCCCAAAATTGGGATATGAAAAAGATGGTATCAGAGCATAGGTTATACAAATAGCAGATTGACATGTGTCAATATGGTATAGGTGAACCATGGAGCATAGGAATTCCTGTCTCATCATTTGGAATATTCGTTAAGTATAAGTTTATCCTGTGATAATCGTGACATATTATTGCGTGTGTCCTTTATAGAGGCTGAAATGTCATTGAAAGGGTGTAAACAAGCTAGTGACCGTGAACATGAAAGGGCAGAAGAGCCCAGTAGAGAAGCAGAGGTTACCTTAAATGAGTCATTGGTAAGGGAGGAATTAGATGAACCTCCTAGATCTAGGAGAAGGACAGAGGAAGCCAAAGAGGTGTAGGATTCTAGGAGGCTAGAGATGATGCAAGGGATGATGGAACTCATACGAGAATTACATGAACTTAGAAGAGAAAGACAAGCAGTGCCACCACTAGTACCACTAATGGTTCTACTAGTTGCTCCATTAACATATGTGCAACCAATTATTATGCCAGGTGAGCCTATAGTTTAGGAAGGTCATCGTGTGATATATGAGGGTGGAGTTAGCATGTTTAATTTTCCAAAGCTTCAATTGCCCAAATTTAAGGGAGAATAGGGTGAAGAACTTATTGACTTTCTGGAGCAAGTGGAAAAAGTAGTGAGAAGGCTACCATGTTTAGATGCAAGAGCAGTAGAGTAAGTTAGGATGTTACTTAAATGGAATGCTTGGAATTAGTTTGTGTCACAACCCAAGTTAGACTATGACGGTCCTAGGGTACGGGTAATGCCTAAGCCACCAGTACCTCGAAGAACCCATGATTTTACTTTGACATTCATAACTTAACCAGTGATACATTTTAGGTGATAATTTTTTTTTTAAAACATTATATTAATCATGCAGAAAAACTGACAGAGTTTCCTTTGTAACTCTGACTTAAGCTATCCACAAAACATATAAATTTACACTCCCAATATAACATACATCCCTTTATATCCTCCATTGATCAATTGCAACTCAAAATGCACTTTAATATTTTCATTCATATCACATAACATATACATATCATATCAAGCTCATATGTCATATATATGTACAATATATATACATATCCATATCATGGTTGATTACCATTTGACTATTTTGACATTTTATTTAAGTTAACTCAAACCTTTATACATTATATGCCAGGGAACTTCTATACACAGGAGTGACCTCAATACATACATCTGATCCAAGGCTGGAGATGGTGTAGCCAATGGATGATTGCCTCATTGAGGTCTTGAAAATATAGAACCACTGAAATGGTGAGTACAACTTTATACTCAGTGAGTCATTATATATATGAGCATGCAATAATATTCATGACAGTCATATTTATCCATTAATGATCTGTAAATAGAAATACTGGTGATAGCATGATGAAATACATAGCATGGATCATAATGCATATAATATAGTAGGAGCCTGTAACATGTCATATTATGTCATATATCATACTGTAGCTTCACTTCATCCCATATCCTCTAATCAACCATAGCATAGGTAATATTCTTACCCTCCCTAGCAGAGGCCATATCATATATCCGTGATCACAGCCGATGGTTTATTTCTACACCAACGAAGTAGTCATGTTATAACATATTATATGCAAATGTCTCATATAGCATAAACATATTAAAATAAGTCTCAATTAGGACTTAAATAATGATTTATATCAATAATAGACCCAAAGAAAGGGTTTGGTTCATTTTCATATTTTTGGCCGCAGGAGCCCAGTTTGCGCTGTCGCAGCTGGCTTCCCAAATTACGGGTCCGTTTTCATTTTTCAGGCACTTTCTGGTTTGCCTTGAATTCAATATATACATAGCAATTTCTGTATACCAATCACAAATACATGTATATAAAAGATGATTGGGCTTGGTTTCAGGTCAAAAAGCCTTTTAGAATGTATTTTATAGCCAATCAAAGTTTGTGCCAAAATTAGGTATTTCGGTGGCACCATTTTAGGTCAAATTGGCAAAATTGCCCAAATGTGGATCATTAATGGTTTCAAGCAAGATTATCATTTCATATGCATAAATGCATGACTTATGAATGTATTATGCATCATATATATATAGAGACTCACCTAAATTACAAACTCCAAAATGCTCCCCCAGAAACTCTAGCCAGCCCGCGACTCGCCGTCAGCTGCCCTAATCTGGGAACTTTCCCCTATAACATTCAAATTGGTCTTATAAGACACATATCCTCTAATAACCATATCAAAACACATATTATGCCATATTAAGGTATAATCAAACATATAAACACATACATTATACTCAAATTACACATTAAGCACATCAAAGGCCCTATATTACCCTTTTAACACTTTTCATACCTTTTATACACCAATTGCATTTTTATCAACACAAACCATTCACATTACTCATATTCATCAATATTACGCTAAGTTATGAACTTCCAAACACTTAGCTTAATATTCCATACCAAACATGCACAAATTTCCAATTATTCTTCAAATCACTTATACCATTCAATCTTCCTACATTTAACCTTATACATTTCAATCATTTTAGCCATTATACTATAATCAAACTTTAGTTCCTCATTTTCATTTACCTAACACCTTAAAGTAACAAAGTCTATATGTTATCACTTTAATGGCAATCATTCCATTCATCCATTTTTCAACACCAATCAAACATACAACATTAATATACACCAAATGCATTACATATAATCATTTAAACCTAACAAATGCCAAAGCACTTAAGCATTATCCAAGCTTACACATTTTGGCCAAAACTTCAGTCTTTTCAAACTTTTAGCTATCAATTCATGTTAATTACATCAAATACACATTATTTACACCTTTAAAGCCATTAAACATCAACATTCAAACATCAAACCCTATACCATTAGGTTCGGCCATTTCAAAACTCTAACCAAATGGATTTGTTTCCTTCATTTTACCACAAATTCATATCATACACATCATTTAAACATCAGTTGAACCAAAGAAATCATCAAAACATCAATTTAATTCAAAGTTCTTCCTATTAGGGTTTCAATCCAACTTTTTGCATTCTAAGCATACAAAATTGGTTTTGATCACTAATAAACATCAAGGAATATCATATAAACATCATTGAATCAAAAGAACTTCAAAACTAACAACTTACCAAAATTTCTTCAAAATCTTCTTTGGATTAATTTGTTGCCTAAATGAGTTTTTCCTTGAAATCTAAGGTTAGATTTGTGTTTAGGCTAATGGAATTGATATGTTTCCATCCAAAAATGGAAGAAAACCATAAATTTTGGTGTATGGATGAAGTGGACGAAAATTGGTGATGATGAACAATGAAATTCTACAACTTTAAAGCTTTAAAAAGATGACAATGGTGAAGTGGTGGGAAAAATCCACCAAAATATCCATTTAATGATTCGATACATCAATCTTATGATTAAGATGGTGAAACCTAGCAATCCATCCATCCATTTTTCATACTTTTATGCCATTGGTTAATCAAAGTCAATATTGATGGCTTAAGGATACATTTGCCACACCAAATCGAAAACCAAAGCCAATAATCCAATGCATTGTGCTTAAGATAGCAAATTTGCAACCTATTGATCTAACCGTCCATTTCTTCATCATTTGATCCAATGGCTAGATTTAATCAAGCCTAAATTAATGTCATAAGGTTGCATGCATAATATAATTCCATACCTCAAAGGAAAAGACCATAATGCCCTTAGTTCATCCGAAGCACCTGAATTGAGGAGCTTACCCGGTACAAATTTCAATCTGGTTTATTTTTCCATTAAATCTTCAAATAAACTAAATAACATCATTTACATTCCTTGAAATTCTCTTCTACTTTTAAATATTGTGTTAATTCCATAAGAACTCGAAGGGGTGCGAAATGACTATTTTGCCCCCAGTTCATAAAATTTTAAGTTTTTCCCGATTTCTTCCTAACAGCCTTTGATGTACTTTTGCATGTGTAAAACTGTCTAAAACATGCATATTCATACAATTTAAGCAATAACATGCATCATACATAACATATAAACAAACAAGAAACCCCTTAGGTTTGCCCCTTTGAAACTTAGGTTCTAAGCCTTTAAGCTGGGGGTGTTACATGAGCCTTCTCTTTGAGTAGTTGCATGCAGAAGGAAACTTAGGTGATTCATCAGAATAAAGAAATGCCTTTGCAAAAGAAGTAGAAAAATTAGTGAATGAAAGGCTTGATGAAATTGAGCAAGAAAGAGCTTTGAAAAAATCTATCGGATTCTCAAAGCCTCTTTCTAAAAAAGAAATTTTGCAATTTAGGAAAGACAAAATAGTTCTTTATATTGTTGACCCTGACATAAGAGTTGATAACCAAGATAGTAGCAAAATAGCTGAAGACCTTAGAAAATCTCTAGGTCTGGTAGAAGAAACTCCTTCACATTTAGAAGATAGAACATTTAATGAGCTTCTTATAAGCCTAATTATCCCCATAGGACAAAATAAGAATTTCAACCTAGGGATAATCCATTAAGGCCAATTATCATCCTGGCAGCTTTTCTAAATTTAGATTGTGAAAAGCATGCGTCTGAGAGAATAGATAAGTGTATAACCATGATAAGGTTTACAACTAGAGTAGGTAACTACTCAACTGAAGACACCTATGAACTTTGCAAAGCCACCATGGTTGGCAATGCTAAAAAATTTTGGGATCAGCTAGTAGTTCAAACCTTTATTAGAGACGAAATTAGAAAGTTGCTCTTGTAGATGAGGTTCTAGCTATCATCATAGATGCCTTGAAAAGAGAATTTTGTGGTTTCTCAATTTCAACAGAGTCATTAGAAAGAAAACAATTTTTAATGGCATTGATGAAACTACAGATATGTAACATGTATTATTTTAACAATTATGCATGTGAATTCCAAAAATATTACTATAATCTTGATCTTAATGCTCAAGAGGTAGCAAATAATGCCTATCAATTCCTTCTAAATGAAGAAAAAGTAGTGGATGGATTAGGAGATAAGAAACAGGCAGTTAGGTATACCTTGAGAAAGACATGTACTGAACTTCAAGTAAGACAAGATGTAAAACGTCTTCCTTATTTGAATAAAAGTTATTGCTCTCAGATTGAATATGTTCCTGGTAGGTACGAGTGTGCTACAACAAATGAGAAAGAAATAGGAAAAAGATTTAAAGCTCTTCTTGTGATACCAAAAATTAAAGGTTTAAAGGATATAGAAAAAGAAGAATATTGAAAAATGATAGAAGAAACAAAAACAGGTTTAATAAACCTTTTAAGTTTATTAGAAGGAGAACCAACCTTAGGGATAAGGACATAATAGAAGCCTTTGAGAAAAAATATGGTAGAGCCCCTAAGTGCCCACAAGGGAAAGCTCTTAGTAGTTGTTCTTATTGTTGGATTTGTTGTTCAAAAGATCACAAAGCAAATGCTTGTCCACAAAGCTAAAAGAAAATCTTAGAAAAACTTTCTTTGAAGATGAGAATCTTGTCTATGAACAAATAGAAGAAGATGAATATTCTGACATAGATTTTGAAATAGATTTTGTTTATGAAGTAGTTTTTAAATATGAAACTGATATAGATGAATCTAATCTTTGGACAACCCAACTATTCATGATGAATATGGAAGAAGGGCCCGTAAATGAAGAGATGATCCCCTTAGATACTTCTCTGGTGTAGTAAGAATATTTTCAGTATGATGATCCGTCTAAAAGTTCCCTAAGGTAGACATCAATTCTATTTCCAACAAATCTAAATTCAGTTTTAGGTCCATAGTAGATGTCTCCCAGTCAGAATCTATGGCTCAGTTTTCTGGTACAAAACTAGAAACGTTGGACATACCTTCGATTAATTTACCAAAAATAAGGGAATTGGTAGCTAAATCAAAGGGAACATACCAATACATCCACATTGGTCTTGTCCAAGTAGGACTAATACCATTGTTCAATTTACCAGCCGATAGTCCTGTGTTAGACAAAAGATGGAATTTGTTCCAAGACCAGCTAATATCAGGGATCTAGACTAACCTTGCACATAGTCCAGTTTGGTTCTAGACTTATTCTAACAATATGATGTCTGTAAAGGATAAGTGTTTGGGTAATTCTTTATCATTAAAGATTAAATCCATGAATATGAATAGAATGAATTATCATACTAAATATTTAGCATATCACACTAGTAGAATTTTTAGATTGATTAATACAACCAATCTTGGAGTGAGGAATATATCTAAAATTACAAAGTTAATCGATGAAGGTTTAGATAACTATAGACAGTTTCATAGAAAAGAAATTAATCCTCTAGAGTTATCTTGGCCTAGGAGTTAGGTTCTTCAAGAACCAGCAGAGACATAAAGATCAATAGGTTCCTCTCAAATCACACAAAGAGGTAGAAATATCACCTTAAACCTAGATAAACCTATGAGAAATCTAAGGATTTCTGATCCTCCTAGGAGATCATATCATATCCCTCAATTACCTATAAGTAATTCGACTTCATCAGTAATTAGAGAAGAAGTCCCTAGGACACCAGTCCAGGAAGAAGATACATAATCATCTTCCGAACAAAGAACTATTATAGGATACAAGACTATTAGTTTACCTGTATATGAAGAAAAATAAATTCAGGAAAATGTAAGGATGGTTAAACATCTAACACTAGTTCTTGAGGTTGTGGAAGAAATACAAAATATTTCTCAACAATGGTCAATTCCTTTGAAGGAGGTCTGAAAAATGGTATGCCCTGATACCATGACATCATCAAAGATATTTAACACAAAAGAATTAGGTTTGAGTATATACATTTCCTTAATATTTAAATTTTTTAGTTTTTATGATTACTCTTTGGATACATTAGTTGACACAAGTGCAACGATTACTAGTGCTAAACCCAATGCACTCCCTGATGAATGGTGGAAACCACTGACCTAGCCTATGATACTACGTATGGCAGGTGGAGAAGTGAACTTAGTGACACAATTTGCAAAATAAGTTCCTGTTATCATAAGTGACCAAAAGTTTACTATTGATAAGGTCTTGGCATTCCCTGATCTAGATACAAATATCATTTTAGGAAATGCTTTCCTAAAAAGGAAAAAAATAGACCTTTTGTGCAGGACAATGATTACATCTCAATTGGAGGTGTAAAAATCACATCTTTGACAAATCTTAAAAATAAGTTAGAATTCGATTTTTATCCAGTTAAAATATCAGAGTTGTGTGGATCTATGCCCTGTGAACAGGCATTCAGAGTGCAAGCCCAGCGTGGTGAAACTTGACTAGATTGTTTATTTGATCAAGAGTCAAAAAATACCTATTGGTATGAATAATTGTGTTTTAAAGTACAAGGTGTGATAGAGAAACCTATTACACAACCCCAGCTAAAAGGAACTAAGTGGGAAAAGTTTATTGTAAAATTAGCTAATAATTTTAGTGAAGATTTGCTAAAGTTATGGATGCTAAATGACATAACTGCTAAATTAGAACTGAAATATCCCAGCACTATCATCATAACCAGAAATATAACATATACCAATGAGATTATAGAGGAATTTGACAAGCAGATTCCCGAATTGCTCGAAAAAGGTTTAATTAGGGATAGTAATAACCCACATTCTAGTCTAGCCTTTATGGTAATAAACCATGCAGAGCAGGTGCAAGGTAAAGCACAAATGGTTATAGACTATCGTCAGATAAATAAAGAAACAAAGGATGATATTTATAAGATCCCTACAACAAGAGATGTCATAGATAGGGTAAGTCTTAAATAACCTTCTATCTTTTTTAAATTTGATCTAAAAAGTGGTTATTGACAGGTAAAAATGAAAAAAGACTCTGTGGCCCTTACAACCTTCAATGCACCTCAAGGGATATATTAATGGTTGGTAATACCATTCAGCCTAAAAAATACTTTATGAGTGTTTCAACGCAAAATGGACAATGCCTTAAAGCATTGAAATTTTTTTGTGTGGTCTATATAAACGATGTGTTAGTTTTTAGTAATGATGAAAAAGAATACATGAGTCACCTTGAATAAGTGACTGATATCTTTAAATATGAAAGTATGATTTTATCTGAAAGAAAGATAGAATGGTTTAAGGAAAATATAATTTTTTTAGGAATGAAAATTGAAAAAGGAAAAATTAGGCTTTGTAAATTAGGCTACAAAGCCATATTTCTGAAAAACTTATTAACTTTCCTAATGAACTAGAAGATAGGAAGCAAATACAAAAATTATGCGGACTTGCTAACTGTGTTAGACAGTTCGTAAAAAATATTTTCAAATACCTAGGAAGAATATCCAAGAAAATATTTGATAAAGTTCATTGGTTTAGGGATGATGAGGACACTTTGGCTATTATCAAGGTAAAAGAAAAAATGAAAAATTTGTCTTGTCTTAATTTATCGTCAGATGCAGATGAGTTAGTCCTCGAGACAGATACTTCAGAAAAATATTGGGGAGCAGTATTAAAAATCAAAGGTAGAAAACCAGAATAAATCTATAAGTATTGGTCTAGAACCTTTAAAGGATCAGAAATTAATTATCCAATCCATTAAAAAGAAGTCCTAGCGGTTAAAAATTGTATAACAACTTTTTACATTTTGCTGGCTCCTAAGAGGTTCATAATTAGAACAAATTCAACCTATGTAAAAGGATTTATGAATCTAAATCTCAACGAGGCTAGACAAACTAGACTTTTAAAATTGCAAGAATGGTTTAGCTATTACAGGTTTGATATTGAATATATTCCTTCTGATAAAAATGTAATAGCTGATTCTCTTTCTCATGAATTGTCTAATTTTGCAGATGGACCCTGCCACAAAAAATAAACTATGTTGGATCTATAAAAAAGAGGATCACACTCGAAAACAGTACACAAAGAAAGTCGAGAAAGGGAGTAAAGACTCCAAGAGCGATGGCTCTGGTTCTTCAAGAACGAAAAGAAAAGCTGTAGCATCGAAATATGTTATGTGCTGGATATGTAAATCTCAAGGACATATCTCTATAGAGTATCTTAATAAGAAGCCAGCGAGTTTGAAAGAACTGGTTAGTCTAAAAAAGGCTAACAAAAAGCCAAAAGAGAAATCATTGATTCAAAAGAATAAAGAGAAAAATCATCTGGTGTCAAAAGCACGTGTCCCTGAAGATTTTTACGAAAAAACAACCAAAAAACTTGGTCTTACTCTTGAACAGGTAAAAATATTCAGAGAAGAACTTCATCAAAAGGATGAAGGTGAATTGGCCGTTATGGGAAGGCCGCAATGCCTAACTCCTTCACATTAGGGTAGACATGATGGCTTAAAGAAGGCTAGTGGAAATGCTGGTGAACCTTTAGTAGTTTCAAACCAAAAGGCCAGTGGAAGTGCCAAGGAACCTCGAGTTCTAAACTAAGAGGCTTCTGAAAGTGCCAGTGAATTTTTATCGATTCCAAATCAACAGGTTAGTGAACGAGCCAGTGAATGTTTAAAAGTTCCAAATCAAACTCCGTTATAAGAGGAAATTTTTAAAACTCTGGTGATATATCAGATCTGTAATACCCCAGTAGACGGAGCAATGAATGGTGAGGAAATACAAAAGATATATTAGATATAAAGGACTATAGTAATGAATATAATATTAATTGAAGTATGAATAGGTCCAATCGATTATGAAAATATATAGAGAATAATAGAGAATAATATTTAAGAATTTTTGAGCCTCAATCCGATCGCTTTTGAGGTACTGTCCAGGAAAGTACCGATATTAATTACACTGCCAGGAAAATAGAAATCCGATAAATTTAAGAATTTCTAACCCAGACTTAGGGGGATGAAATAAGTTAATTTTATGTGAAATTATGGTGAAAAGAAAGAGTTGAAAAATATTTTGGAATACTGAAAATAAGAGTAATGGAAAAATTATAAATAAAGGAAACTTTGGGGGTAATTATGGAAATCCACTGTCTGGGATGCAGAAAGGACTCAGAACTATTTTTAAATGATAGAAAAACTTAAAATAAGGTATTTTACCACACTTGAGGTTGAATTTAAACAGAATAGACAGAATAAATTATAGAAAATTTTAGGGTCAAAAATACAAATAAGAAAAATTTTGGGCCAAAAGTAAAATTAAATAAAGTTATGGGATCCATTCTTTCTAGAAATAAACCAAGGTGTCCGGCCATGATGGTGAAGGGATGAATTTTTTTTTTGTAGAAAATGATTAATTGATTTATTAATTAATTGGAAAGGTGACAAATCACCAAAAATCTAGAGAATTATTTGTTTTGTCTTCATTTCTTTTTGGAGTTGGTTTTTGTGTATAAAGGAGAAGTGTTGGTTGCCATTTTTGGAGAGTTGGCCGAAACATAAGAGAAGAAACTAAAGAAAAAAAAATATTTCTCTTAACCTTTCCATAGAAATCAATAAAAAGAAGATAGGAAGAGATGAGAGAAAGAAGAGTTAAGAAAGGAAGTTGATGGAGATTATGTGAAGCTATTTGGAGAGATCAAAGAAGATAGAATCAAGAGTTTAACTTAAGTTAATGATTCTCAACTTACCATTTTTTATTATATTTAAGAGTTCTAAGATTTGATTTGGCAAATAGTTGAGGTAATTAAGTTAAAAATGTAAAGAATGAGCTAGGGTTTATATAGTTTCTGAAATCTATTTTAAGGCAGTAAATTATGACTAATATTCTAAAATTTTAATGACTGAATTTGAAGATAGTTAAAACATTAAAGTTGTAGATAAATATGTTAATTAGATGTTTGTAAAATAAATTTGGAAAATTCGAAGTGAGGAAAGAGTTATTGAGTAAAAACTGTGATTGATCTGGAATTAGGTTTTCCATAAAATACTACTGTGTTTTTATTGTACAGACCGTTAGAGACAAAATTAGAAGAAGTGTTAAACATAAAAAGTGTTCATTTATGTCTTATCTATAATTATTTAAAAGATTTTTTCAATTGGATTTATATTTTATGAGATATTAGGTCATAAGTTTAGACTTCCCAAAATGACTATTTAACAAAACATAAGTGAAAGAATTATATTAATATGAGGACCTTAAACTTTGAATTAGAGAAAATTTTAAACATGAAAGATTTTCATTTATATGTTATATAAATGAATGTAAAATTTTTTTGTAATTGGATGAGTACATAATTAATTATAGGCATGGAAACAGGGTATGTCTGGATAAAAATTTCAGGACAGTAGTTTAAATTTGGAAATTCACTATAATTGTTCATTGATCCAAAAATTCTAAAATTTGGATATGTTATAATTTTATATGTATATTTTCAATAGGAAAAGGAATTACAATAATTAGTTAAGTATTGATTGAGTTATTAGTAAAACAACAGTATTTGCCAGAATAAGATTTGTAGGCATAATGCAGGCAGCAGGACTGATTGTAAAACTAAATTTAAATTAACATTATAAATTGTGTAATAATGAGTTTAATGTGAAATTTGAATATGTTAGAGACTTATATGTTAAGTTTAATTAGAAATAAGAATTGAACAATTGGATAATTGTAGAGAGACATATGAGTAATGGAACACAGACTGCCAGTGAAGAATTTTGCACAGAAAAACCTAGTAACTTGGAAATTTGAGGAATTTTCTTTAATATAAGCATAAGTAATGTAATTTTGTGTTAAATAGTATCTAAATGGAAATTAATTGGATATGTAGAGTCAAAAATGAATAAGAGATGCGATGGGTACCATAAGAGATAAGGCAAAGAATCAAGGATAAAGGAAAAGGAAATGTAGAAGTCATAAGCTAAGGTGAGTAATTTATACATTATTATGCATATCCTTGTTTTGATTTGTTGACCCAATGAACATTTTTATTTCTTGGTTAAGAGCCACATTGCTATTGTTGATCATCCTTTGATCATTTTTAAAAATTGAAATCATCCTTATTTATTGATTGTAATTGATATTGAAATACCTATTGTTCTTGATTGATCATGTACCTAAATGTTTCCAAAAGTATGCACACCAAATGTTTAACTACATTCCATGATGTTTATTATTAATTGCTACCTTTGTATCAAGAAAAGAAACCGATACGTGATTAATGAAATGTAATGACATTGATTAACAAGTAAGCCCATGTGTATTGATCGAAAGCCATTGTACCGTAATGTTCCTAATGAATACTTGATATTGTTATTGATTTCCATTGGCCTATTTACATGTGGATTTGACAGAGCTGCATCATCGATGGGGTAGTGGGTACATACCATCAACAATATGCACATTGACTATATGTAATATCCTAGCTGGGAAGGGTTAACTATCCTAGCTATAGGGCCTGATCAGCCTTATGTACATGATATGAGATTGACATGAGATTCATATGAGATTATACGTGTTCTAGCCCTTTATCTGTCTTATCTACATGATACGAGTATTGTTTACCCATTCATTGATTCCAAACTTATATCTTATTGCTTACCCTTGATGGCCATTCTTTCATTGATTATTGTTGATCATCGATTTGATTGTTAACTGTTCCAAACTCCGTAAAGACATTTGGTGTGCAAATCAATTAACCTTAATTTGTAAATTTGATATATTGATATCCATTCATTATATTTATTGATATTTGACTACCATTGACAACTTTTGTTATCATATGTTTATATCGCATGTTTAATGATGTATACATGCTCACTGAGTATTTTATACTCACCAAATAGTGGTTTATAATTTTTACAGGGATGAGATAGAGAAAGTTGAATCCAAGTCAATTTCTTTTCCGATTTGGGATATCAAGTACATCGAGGTAGAATTTTATTCTCTAAAGGTCGTGAGTGTCAATTCTTAGAGCTCCATGGTACTGTATGTAATTAGGTAATTAAGTACTATAATGATGTATGATTATTGAAATAATTGATGATTCAGTGACATTCAAAATGTAATGTGTAATGCTTAATAATTGATAATAACTATAATGTGTGATGTTTTATGACAATGATAGTGAAGTGATAATGACAGTGATAATGAAAATACTAAAATAATATTTATATGTTATAAAAGAGATTTAGACGTGCTATGTATGTCTGTGAAACTGTGAAGTTAAGGGTATAAAGAAGGCAAATTATTGAGAGTGCAAAAATAATTTTAGTATAGGCTGTGTAATTTTTGAAAGACCCGATTTTGGGTCGGAATTAAGGTTAAAATTACAAAGGAAACTTTGGCAAAATTTCTGTAAAATTTATAAGTAATAAATGGGATTTAAGTATTGATAAATGAGATAATATTGATTAAATGATTGATAAATGGATTATTCATGGGTTCTACAGGTTTCCTGTGACCTTAGGTCTACTCGTGCCCTAGGACCATTGTGGCCTAAAAGTGGGTTGTGACAATATCACAAACACAAGGCTAGTGAAAAGGCCAGTGAATTTTCACAGATTCCAAACCAAACTAGTAAAGAGGATAATGCTGATAAAAGCTTTGAGGATGAGAATCCTAATTGTGATGAATTAAATTGGGATATTATTTTTGGAACAACTGAATTCAAAAAATAGGAAATCCAACAATCTCCTAGGAAAATCACAATGAAAGAATCTGAAAATGAATATGATGATATTTATGAAGAATTCATGAAGATCATAAGGGTAGATAACCTTGAGGCTTCAAATATCTGTATGGATGAAAATGCCTGGTACTTTATAAAGTACGATTATGGTATTTCAAAAGACAAATCTATGTTATGTTCTGGATTGCATGAAGGATTAGCCAAAAAGAAACTTCCAACAACTACAATACTTTGTAGATAAATTTGTTTCATATATTTCATATTTAGAAAAATAGCTTGAAATTTGCAAAAAGGATGAAGAAGATTTCCTTCAGTTAATAATGGAAAGGGATAAACTTCTTGATGAAATGAGTTCATACATTCCGCCAGAAGTGGCCTATACCAGAAAGATTAAAAGGCTGGACTCGATAGATTATTCTCTCAAAGAGTGTTCTATGTTACATCCATACATTCATTGGCAAGGATATGGAGGTCTAAATCTGAGAATTCCCTCAGAAATAGCGAAAGATAGTCTTCACTACACAGATGCAGGACTGACAAAAATTATCGAGATCAATAGAAACGATAATAATCTATATAAATCACTTCCAATTGTTGTATAGGAATCCCTAAAGTTCTTGAGTATAGACTCGAGAATAATTGCCAGTTATATTATTATAATTATGGATTATGGTGAGGATGAAACTGTTTGTTATCCTTATCAAATTTGGGATCTCCATCCTGTTATGGCTAAGGATTTTGTAGACCCACAGAAGGTTAGTAATTAGAATTTAAATTTTTATTTTAATATTTATAAAGAAAACAAGATTATTACCCAAGCTGTGAGAATTGAAAATTTCAAAGCTAGCCTGGAGAAGGCAATCTATGTAAGCAATTAATCCCTTCTCAGAGGTGGTAAAGTATTTGTTACTATATGGTCCCAATATACTCCTATTATAAGAGTATTGTCCATGATAAAGGGACGAGAAGAAGCACAAAAATTATTTATAAGAATAATGGATTTAGATCGAAGTTTAGATTTCTAACCTGAAACCTTGAAGTTTTGGAAGAAGGTTTCTCAGTTTAGAGAGCAACGTGTTGCAAAAGAGATGGCTAGGGATTATGCAAAACTAAGAGAAAGCATGGACGCCCCAATCAGTAACTCATAGATGGGGTGATAAAAAATGTCATCCATGACGTTAGCCTCAGCATAATAAATGAGGAATTGCTTTTCAGAAGTAGCTGCAGATATTAAAGCATTGTTGGCCAAAGTAGCTTTAAAATGCTTTAAAATTTGTGGTCCCGATGAAAAGAACTTATCTCTAGATAAGGACTGACTCCTTAGCTATAAAATTAAAGCAGTCCTTGTCTTTATTTAATTATTGTATTGAACACAACTGGAGAACAGTACCAGAGACACCAGCTATCCATTTATTTTTGTAGTTTTATAAAACTGGCATACTATTCCAGCTACCTATCTTAATTATTGTACTGTGTTAATTATTTTTCTTTTGAGCTAGAAAATAATAATATAGACACCTGTTTTGTTTGTAAAAGTATATATATTCCTCTTCTACTTATTGAAGAAGAGGAGCAAAATAAAATACAGAGTTTCTTTAAGAAAAATCTTTTTCAAGTCTTTATCTGTATGATAATTTTGTTTCTATATACCTTTCATTCTTCAAAAAGGTTTGATATCCAGGAGTGTTGCAGTAAAACCTAACCAGGAAAGGGCAGTAAGTCATATCCTCCATACCTCTCTGAAGGTATTGCTGGTGATGAGCTTGGAAGGAGGGCTAAAGTTGTTGTGGAAGCTTAGTGGACCCAGTCTACAAAGGTATATATATTATAAATATTTTAAGTCTATGTTAAAACGTTTATGTCTTCCAATCGATTTGCTAATAGAAATTGGCTTAGAAGTCTAGTTTTAACTCAAGCTAGGAGGGATGAGTTGAGTGCCAATCTTAGACTACATGATCCTTTATTTACTTTATATGAACAAGGAATAAGAGAATTAGCTGTTGCTAACAAAAAAGACATTGAACTTAAAAATTTTCTAGACTAAGAGATTGAATTTAATAAATTTCATTATCTAGAAAGGCTTGGTGTTTTTGCAGGATTGTTAGATGACCAATAATTCTTCAGGTTATTCTTATCATGATTGTCATCACCTAAATCATGATGTAGGCAAGGATCTAGTGATAGAATTATTAAATTCTATTATAGATCGTTTAGACTCTCTAAATAATTCTATAGACAAGTTGTTTAAAAATTTAAAAAAGTTGACTCTTAGATAGAGTGAGTTTGAGGATTTTTTTTCTCGAGAACAAAGGCCCTTTAGATTTTATTGCTAGCTCTCGCTATCACAATGAGTATAAGAAGCTAAAAGAAATCAGAAATAAAGGAAAACCTCTTTGAAGATCTTTAGATTCTCCTCTTAACAAATTGATCAAAGAGAGAATAAGCTCACCTTGAATGGTATCAGAGCCAAATTATAAGGAAAAGGGGTTTTTTGAATTTTTTTGAAAAAAGAAAAGGATTTTGGTGGGGAGGTTGGGTTAAAATAGAAATAACAATAATTTTGGGCAGTTAAGGACTGCCAGTAAAAGTAAATTGAAAGTCTAAGGATTTTTGTGTTACGTTTTAAAGATTAAGGACTACAATGTGTGTTAGTCAATACTTCAAGGACTACCAGTGAAATTAATCCAAACTCATTCCAAATTATTTTAGTTGAAATTCAATCCAAATTCGATTCAAAATTTGCAATAAATTTTATACGAATGCATTTATATATATATATTTTCTCATCATTGATAATTTATTTTTTATTTGTTAAATTTTATTTTCAAATTTACTTCTATTACATATCATCCAACCATTATTACATTTTATATTTGAAAAATATAAAATAATAATAAACACATATTATTATAAGAACTCATTCGAATATAGCTATCATGAAAATATAAATAATTAGTAGTTTATATATATATGTATATATGTAAATAAAGAGAGAGATGTCAGTTGAAATAATTTGAGTGTTGATAGTGCAACTGAATTTTATTTCTCTGAAAATCTTTGAAAATCATGAGATTAATATGTTTCCTAGAAATTGACAAGTGTCACTAGTGTTTTTCCTATCAATCCTACATCCTCCATAATTAGAGCAACCAAAAAAATCAAAAAATGATCCTTTAGAATATCATAAACCTAAGTTTGAAGTGTTCACAAGAAATCTCATGATCCTTTTGAGACTAGCAATATGCAATTTCTTTGGATTGGATTGAAAACATACACACTTAGAAACACTAAATAATATATCAGGTCTAGATGTATATAAATAAAATAAAGACCCTATCATACTTTTGTAAAGTTTTAAATCAATAGATTTATCCTTCTAATCAATTTCTAAATTAATTGAAGTGTTCATAGGAGTAGGTTGAGACTTGGTGTTATCCATTTCAAATCTTTTGAGGAGTTTCTTCATGCTCAAGTTGCTTGATTTAGAGTCCCAATAAGAAGTTAGGCTTTTCCATTATACTCATTTCAAATTCATCTTGCATATAATTAGAAAATTTCTGTAAAGCATTTCATTAATAGCACCGAATATGATATCATCAACATAGGTTTGAACAATTAAAATATTATTCTTAACATATTTTTTGAAGAGAGTTGTGTCTTTTTTTTTTCTTAGAAAAATCATTTTCAAAGAGAAAGTTACTCAACATCTCATACCAAGATTTTGGAACTTGTTTCAAACCATATAAAGGTTTTGAAAGTTTAAAAATATGGTTTGTAAACTTTTTATTTTTAAAACCCGGAGATTCCTCAACATATACCTCCTCTTGAATAAAACTATTTGAAAATAAAGTTTTTTACTTCCATTTGAAAAAGCTTAAAATTTTTGTAGCATACAAAAACAAGTAACATTCTAATTGTTTTTAATCGAGATACAAGAGCATAAGTTTCATCAAAACCTATATCTTTCTCTTAAGAGTATTCTTGAGTAACTAACTTTGCCTTGTTCCTTACAACAATTTTAATTCATCTAGCTTATTGTGGAATACCCATTTAGTTCCTAACACCGGATGGTCTTGTGGTCTTGGTACCATTGTCCACACTTTGTTCCTCTCAAATTGATTGAACTCTTCTTAAATAAGTCATGATATTTTTCAAAAGTATCCTTGATGTTCTTTGGCTCCACTTATAAGATAAAGGCAATGTACTCATAAGTGTTGTGGACTCCTGATCTTGTCCTCACACCTTGATTTAGATCACCAATAATTAGAGTATCTTTGACCTCATCTTTTACTCATGAATAATGTGGTTCTTGGTTTCGATGAGTGTGAATACATGATTTTATACCCAAGCAGACTCAAGTCATGCCAGATTGATTTACAATCGATCGAAAATCAAAGTCAACTCCGAATACAGACAAACTAGATCGTGCCAAACTAATCAGCGTCAATCAGAGGTCAAACCACTGCGAATCAAGTGAATTAGACTGGATAAACATCAAGACGAACCTGGTGGCACCTGGGTTAGGGCTTGGAAGCAGGGCCAAGCCTAGTTGACAGAACCGCTAGTGGCCTAAATAGCCCTAGGCAATGCCGCCACCCAGGCAAAGCTTTGCCGCTAGGCAAGCCTTCTGTTGCTGCCAGGATGAAGCCCCTCTATCGCCAAACTTTAGTCCAGAATCCCATATTAGTTTTTTCAGTGTAATTTTTTCTCAGACTTTTCCCTATAAATACAAGGCTCAAATTCACTTTAAAAGACACCCAACACAGACTCTCATTGAGTACCAAAACAACTAAGTCAAATTTTCCTTAGTTGGCTCTCCTTTCTCTTTCTGTTCGACATTTTTTATTAAAACTAGTTCACTTCTTTTTGATTTGGAATCGATTTTTCTGACTCTCTTTGAGTGGGAGGAATAGAAGACCTAGAGCGATCTCTCTTTGAGTCAATCTAGAAGCAATCAAACCAAAGCACATCATAGTACTACTAAAATCTACTCGAAGCACATCGTAGTGCTAATCTTATTCAACCAAAGTGAAACTCTGATTCGGGCGAACCTTAAGAAGTTGTCCCTCTTAAACCAAAGTATCGTATTCATTTCTCAAAATTAACTAGTATAAATCAATTAAAAGAACCACAAAATCAAACTTTTCATAAAATTGAATCACACCCATTCGCAAAAAGGGATTACTGAGTGGGTTTTGATTCCCATTCAATGGGATACACAGGCAAACTATTTAATAGCTTCAAATCCAAAAACTCCAAAAGCACTCCTTTCTCTTAAATTAATATGTTTCAATATTGTTTTGGGGAATGTGTGGCTAATCTAGAATTTTCATTGAAGGCTAGAGTATCATCCTCCTGTTATTGGGTTTTTGATGTAAATTAAACCTTTTTACCTTGTGTTCCTTACTTTATGAATATTTATATTACTTGTTTTACATATTCATACATTGTATAACTTGCCATCCTTATAACTTGTTCATGAAATCTATTTTTATAAGTCAACTGTTAAGTGGAAAGCCAAAGTTTGAGTTATTGTAAATCAAAAACCTAGTCCCTGAGCTCAATACCGATTCGAAAGTCTAGTGATTTTATCTATAGATGGCAAAATGAACCCGAACCTAAAGATCCGATCCGAGTTGTTCGATATCGAACACGACCCATATATGATTTGAATTTAATAGTCAACAATCCAAAATCTAAATTATCCAACCTGAAAGTAACTCGTATCCAAAAATTAATCGATGTGACAAAAATCTAAACCTATGAATGAACTCACTCGAGGAGACACCAAACCCGCTTACTAACCCACCCAAGTGACTGAAAACCTGACAATAACCCAATCCGAGAATAACCCGAATCCAATTTGAATTAACTCGAAATGACTCTAACCCAGACTCAACCCGATTGAAAAATAACCTAACCTGAATAGTGACCCAACTCGAAGGCCAACCGAACTCGAAATAATCGAAATATGAGATGACCCAAATTGAAAATGATCCGATTTGAAACCACCCAATACTTTAAAAAAAAAAACTAAAATCTACATATAATTATAGATGAGGAATAAAAATCTAAATTATAAAATTATTTACTTTAATTTCTCAAAAAATTTAATATGAATTCTCATAGCATTTATATATAATTCTATATGTGCATTATCACATTATATTCCTAAACTTTTCCTTACAGTAACTTATGTATATATATGATTGTGTAAACTTAATTTAATATAATATGGTAAAACTTAAAATTCCACTCATTGTTTTTTATTATAGGAAGAAATATGATTTTTTTTTTCATTATAGATAAAAATATGAATTGAAACACAATAGTTAATGATGTGTTGGATTCTTAAATTGGATTTTTTATGGAATAGATTTGTCAATGGATAGACAAATTATATACCAATTGGTTTGATTTTAAGTTAATGGATAAACATGACTATTGAAAATTGAAATCAATATTTGAATGGATCAATAGATAGTGAATTGGTGGCCTAATTAATTCTTATAATTGTTAATTAAATGTTACATATGAAATCCATTTTTCATATTTTATCATAATTGATAAATGGCCTGGTGGTCTACTGCAATAAATTTATCCGAAACCCGAACTGATAAACCTGGTAATTGAGATGATCCAATTTGATGGTGACCTAAAACTCGATAGTAACCCGAATACTTGACGACCTGACCCATTGATAATCCTATCTGATGACGACTATAACTCGATCATGACACAACCTTTTGATAATCCGACCTGATGATGACTCAAACTCAATGATTATCCGACCTATAAATTTATCCGAGCCATTGATTTTAAGACCTAAAAGATGATTAGGATAAATAATGACCCGATCTAATTGATAACCTAATCCAATGATGATATTACCCGGTAATTACCCGAACCCAAAATTATCTTAACCTGAATTTGATCCGAACTAGAAATGATCGATCTGAAACAGACCCAATCCACCAATTTGCTATCTATAATTTTATCCTTGTGCTTTAAATTGGTGTCAAATTAGGTTTTTTCTTTCTTTCCCTTAAAAAATAAAGGTGGCAACTCTATCAATTTTTAAAAATCAAAGAAACAATTTGGTCAAAACTGCCATTAGTCCGTGAGAATTTTTCCCTTTTGATTTGAGCATCTTGGTGCTCGGGTGAGGCCTCACAGTTGGCGACTCCACTGGGGACAAACTTTTCTAAAGTTAAAAAGGACTACTAATTGGTTTGAAAGGAAAATAAGAAATCTTTTTAAATAATAACTTATGTTTTGGCTATTTTTATTTAAACATTGATTTTTGCTTGCATCACTTTTGCATAACTAGTTACAAATCAAAAACTTCGGATGGCGAGTAGCATCTACTTGGCAACTCTTTTAAGTATGTTGGGGAATAGCAAAAGTATTCATCCGACGAAGAATCTTCAATCTTTTTGAAGTATAACATACAGTAGTACTATTGGACCCACGCGAGGCTCTTTGACTCACATGTGGTTAGGTATATAACTGACTTAGTGTGATAGTTACCCTTTAAACTAATCCGCCTAGCCTTCATGTAATGAATATTAGATCTTAGACCTTAGGGCCCATGAACCATAATATTGTTAAAAAGTAATAATGAGACCTTTTTCTTTATGCCATGCCATGCTCATGCATCCATTATAGTTAGACCAAGAACCATTCGAGTCAAACCCATGTATACCAAAAAGCCTTATACCATGACCCAACTAAGATGATCATACTATCTTAAATTAGGAACCCATTTTAACCTTGGTTAAACCAGACCTAACTCATGGTTCTTATCTTTTAAAGATATCAATGGTTGACTTACTTGAATTGAAGTTGGAACTGAGCTTGAAACTATAAACACACTCCTTATCAACCTCCTAAAGAAGTAAGAGGAGAGTTTCCAAGCTAGGCTTGATTATGTATTGAAAACTCAAAAGATCAGCTTTAATGAAGCCTTGATCGAACAACAAAATGTTTTCAACAAGGGTTTAGATTCTCAACAAGCCTACTTTTACCGAGCTTTGAACACCCAATATGATCTTATCCAAAATACAATGGGTCACTTAATCCCAAAATACAATGGGTCACTTAATCAAGGCTATGGATAGCATTAAAGAATCCATTGAACAGATCAAGCTAGATTCAAATAGCCCTAGTATCATACCTTAGCGTTATCCCACAATCGGCTATGTCCTCAAATCATTTTTAGGATAACAAATCCATGAAGAATCCTCAGGAGTATAATGCTACATCACAAGAGAGAAACTATAAAATGCACAAGTAGAATGTCGCCTTCGCTTCCAATACTGCCTCCAATGAACTAATTCTAAAAAGAGCTAGGCTAAAGGCTGAGGCTAAAAGGAAAGGTGAACCATATGAAAAAGATTTTCCTTATTATGGTTTTCTTAAACTTCGGTATTGCCCTTTAACCCAGAAATTGACCTTAAGATTTGAACTGCTTTTTGATGTTAGGCCCAACTTAGAAAGATGCGAGCCAATTGGCGTGATGGAGAAGGATTGGGATGAAAGCATGGAAGCTACTCTCTTTGAGTAAGTTTTCATGATTGAAAGCAAGGTAGAAGCAAGCCGTGCAAAGTTGATCCAGGCCACTCTTTTCCACCACAAATTTGGCATTATGAAAAGATAGCCTGGTTTGGTGAAGCCGAGCTAGAGTCATTCGAGTTTGAGTCGCTATTTGCTTCTCCGAGCTTTGAGTCTGTAAAAGACCTTTCCGGTCTTTCTTTTAACTTTGATGTAACCTATGATGATGGAATTTTCGCTCATAATAAAATGCATGCATTTTTCTCCTACTTTCCTATGTCAAACTTTCCTTTTATTGAACCCAATCAAAATGAGATATTTAAAGAAAGTGAAATAAAAAAGGAAAATAAAGAACTAATTAATTTTGGCATAGAAGATGACCCAAAACTCACATACATTGCATCTTTATATCATGATAAAGATTCCTTATCTAAAGAGGTTTTGGAATTCGAGGATTGTTTTGCATAGCAACCTAAAGATATGACTAGATTAGACATAAGTATTGCGGTCCATAAAATTTCAACATATGAGCACATCAAGCTTGTCAAGCAGAAGTTAAGAAGGCTAAAGGTAGAATGGTCACTCAAGATTAAGGAGGAAGTTGCTAAGCTGTTAGAGAACAAGTTCATCAAGCCAATCACATACCCATCATAGTTAACAAACATAGTTTCAGTACCCAAGAAGGATTGGAAAGGTAATAATGTGCGTGGACTATAGAGATTTGAACAAGACACGCCCGAAGGATGATTTCCCATTACCTCATATTAACATATTAGTAGACCGTATTGCGGGATTCGAAGTAGTCTCATTGACTGATTTGTATGTGAGCTATAACTAGATTCATATCAATCTTACTAATAAAAAAAAGACAGCCTTCATCACAAAATGGGGTACTTACTCCTATAGGGTTATGCCATTTGGTCTAAAGAACGCAGGGGCAACTTATCAAAGGATGGCAACCACCGTTTTCCATGACATGATCCATAAGGAAGTTGAGGTTTATTTGGATAATATAGAGATAAAATCTGGAAAAAAAAATAGAAGGACACCTGGAGGCATTAAGAAAGATCTTTTTAAGACTAAGACAATATAACCTGAAGTTGAATCCTTCCAAATGTCTTCTTGGTACATCTTTTGGGGTGTTCCTATGATACATGGTTAGCAAAAAGGGAATAAAGATAGACTTAGCCAAGTCAAAAGCAACTTTGGAAATGTCAGCTCCAAAAATAGAAAAGGAGATTAGGGGTTTCCTTGGACACTTACAATACATCCGTTGATTCATCGCCTAGTTGGCTGACACATGAGGTCCTGTCTTTAAGCTATTGAAAAAAGGAATTCCCAAGCAGTGGAATGATGAATGCCAACTAGCCTTCGACAAGATCAAAGAGTATTTTTTGAATCCCCCTATTTTATAGACTCCAAGGCATGACAAACCTCTGCTCTTATATCTGTCCTTAACAAGAAGCTATGGATGCAATGCTCGCTTAGAATGCAGTCGATTCCCATAAAGAAACTTTCATTTACTACTCAAGCAAGTGCATGCTTATATGTGAACTCAAATATAATCAAATCAAAAAGTTGTGCCTAGCTCTAGTCTGGGTATGTCACAAATTGCAACATTATTTAGGTTCATATACCATGCATGCTATCACTGATAAGAGCCCATTGAAATTCCTTATGAAGAGGCTAGTTCTTGACAGTAAAATGGCACAATGGATGGCAGTTTTTATGGTATTTGATATGAAGTATGTCTCGAGAAAGCAATTAAGGGAAGCATCATAACAGACCAGTTAGATGTAGCTCCTTTGCAAAGCAATGACTCTTTGGAAACTGAATTCCTAGATGAAGATATCATGGAAATAAAGCTTGAAGTATGGAAAATGTATTTTGATGTTACAGCTAATAGCAAATGTTTCAGAGCTGGTATTCTCTTAGTCACACCATATTGGGATCACTTACCCATGGCCATTAAACTTGCCTTCGAGGTAACCGATAATGAAGCTGAGTATGAAGCATGCATTGTCAATATGAGAATTGACTACTTAGAAGTATACGAGTATTCCAATCTGATCATCTCCCAAGCACTGGGCAAATGGAAGATAAGGGAGGAATGTTTAGTGCTTACTTTCAGCGGGTGAATTATCTCACATAGAATTTCCATGAGTTATCTTTTCATTACTTGCCTCGAGCTAAAAATCAGTTTGTCAATATTTTGGCAACTTTGGCTTTCATGATAGACATAATGGGTTCTTAAATAGTTCGAGCAGTGGTCACTGAAGTACGATGATAGCCAAGGTATGATACTACTTGCATGTAGATTGAGCTAGCCGATGGGAAATTATGATTCTGGGATATCTTCAATTTCATAAAAACTCAGCAGTATCCAGAAGAGGCATCAAAGTCAGACTGCAGAACATTAAGATAACTTGCTAGTGACTTCATCCCGAATAGTGATGTGCTATACATAAGAGCATAAAACTATATTCACCTTAAATGTATGATAGAGGAAGAAGCTCAATAGATTATGGAATGGGTTCATGGTAGAGAATAGGGACTGCATATGAATGGTTTTGCTTTGGTAAGAAAGATCACGAATTTTGGATACATTTGGCTAACCATGAATGAGGATTGTGCTAAATATGTACAAAAATGCCATAAGTGTCAGATTTTCACCAAACTACAAAAGAGACCTATAATTTCACTACAACTGATTGCAACTCCTTGGCTGTTTGCAACTTGGGGCATAGATATGATTGGCTGATTCAGTCCAAAATCCTCAAACAGACATGATTACATATTGGTAGCCATTGAGTAATTCACAAAATAGGTGGAAGCAACCTCTTATCAAGTGTTAAATGCTAAAAAGGTAGCACATTTCATTCAGACTAACATAATTTGCTAATATGGGTTACCTTTCGAGGTCATAACAGACAATGGCTTGCATTTCCAAAAAGAAGTGGTCAATCTGTTAAAGAGGGTGAAAATCCAGTATCACAATTCTTCACCTTACTGTCTACAAACGAATGGGGCAGTTGAAGCAACAAATAAGACTCTCAAGATTATCTTACAAAAGATGATTACCAATCACAGGAATTGGCACGAGCATCTTCCATATACATTATGGGGATATCGAACTTCCGTCTGCACCCCAACTGGGGCAACATCCTATTCCCTAGTTTATGGCATGGAAGCATTTCTTCTAATTGAGTTGCAAATTCAATCTGCTAGGGTTATATACAAAAGTCAGCTAGATGAAACAATATGGATCAGAGGGTATCATGATCAATTGAATGCCATAAACGAAAAAAGGATGGATGCCTTGTATCATATTCAGGTTATCTATACATTCCAATAAAAGGGTGACCGACAGAGGGTTAGAAGAAGGAAACTTGATCTTGAAGGAAATCAGAGCTTCAGTTCATGATCCAAGGGGAAAATTTCAACCTAACTGGGCTAGTCCTTACAGACTCAATAAGATTATGTTTGGCGGAGGTGTCATACTTATTGACCTGGATGAAAATGAATTCTCGAATCCATGCAACTTAGATCAGCTTAATAGATAATTTGTGTAATGAGTTATGTAAACAAAACTATGAGGACCTGATTCTAAAAAAAGAATTAAAATATAAAAATATAAATGGAGATACGTAGGCAACCCACCTTGGATACAGTCCAAAACATGATAAAATTATCATTTTTTATGTCAAAGTTAATAGACTATTGCTCGTTAAGTTGAAAATCTTAAAGATTGCTTAGGCAAAAATTAGAGAAGCTTGGCTATTCAAAAACTCAAAAGGGCGACTCAGGCAAAAATTTGAGCAATAAAAATAAAAGAAAAAGAAAAAGAAAAAATGTCTCATTTTGACTATCATATTTGACAAGGTCATAAATCATCATCCTATTTATCATAGATTCTTGTCTTGTTTCAATCATGCAAGTCATATTCCTGCCTCGTTCATTTCCATTCAAAAGGTCAGTGTCAAAAGATAAAAAATCAATCCTTGTCTCATTTTATTCAAATTATAAATTCCAAACCAAATGTCAAAATATCCAAGTCAAAATAGAGTCCTATCTAATCCTAGGTAGACAAAAGTAAAACATAAAAGCAAAACCTAACTACAAGTCCTTCTCCTCCTAGGATAGATATCTCTATCATCATCTGAGTCATTTGAGTCATCATTAGCTGGTCTCTTTCGAAGTGCATTATCAGAAGCTCTATCTGCAGTCGTCATCTCCACACCTCTGGTGTCAACAGTCTATTTTTCCGTCTCTATCATCTCTGTCACTCCACCAACTAAGGTCCTTGTAACAGTCATAGCTCCATCATCCATCTCTATCTTTTCCTCTAGCTCCTTTATCAAGGTGGATCTCCTAATCTTCTTAGTAGGCTAAACCGAGGTAATGAACCAAACATCATGCCCCTCTAACCTATCTAACAAACTAGCTAGTCTAACAAAGCTCATAGACCTCCTCCAACCATTCATTATGGCTCGAGCCATAGCAGCATTTATCATGGATATAGGCAAAACAACTTTGTCTAATGGAATACCCAGTTACTAACCCATCTTCCTCAAAATCTAGATATCCTAATAGAAGTTGGTCAGACCTATACCCATCAAATACATCATCTTATAGCCAAAACTCATTGTTATGAAAGAACCAATCTCATACCAAGGGAAATACTAGAAAATACTATCTGGATCCAATTCCAACAGCCCAGTAGACCACTCTCTCTATGAGCTAAAGCAGATCAAGGTTCAACGTATACGGTACCTAGTAGCCAAATAAGGTAACTTATATGGAGGACCAACTATCTAGAGATGATCCTTTAACCAGACCTAAGTCATCTGAAAATAGAAGTTAGAAAATAGAGAGGTTCAGACATAAAAGAACTAAGGGAAAATAGGAAAAGTTATACCTAGAGCCGGGATCCCTGCACTTTGTAGTTAGCATCCAAACTTATAAGTGTCTCAGCTAAAATAAGACCTGTTATAGTGCACCCCTGCTCTATCTGAGCCACCGGCTATACTATCTCAATATCTCCCCTAGCAGGAGCACTGGAAAATAAACATCCAATAGTTAGATAGAAAACCAAAGCAAGCATCCTAAACTTTTGCCTTTTGGGATCCTCAAGGTCTTGAAACTTAGTAATCACTGCAGTGAGGTCAACTATATCCCCATGAACCATGGAACTAGCTAGATCATGTCCTAAACAAAGCAATTTCCTAAAAGATAGGAAATTCCTAACCCTAGACTTCGGAATAACCAAAGCAGCATCAGGGTTGCTACTCAAAATAACACTGAACTCCTCAAAGGTGGGGCACATCTCCTCCATACTAGCTACAAAGTGGAATACATGGTCAATAGGATTCCAAAAGTTCACACAGGCATCTAGAAAGTCCCAGTCCACTTTTACTCCCCTCAGGGTCAAAGCAGAATTGATCTCATACCTACCTAAATTCATCCTATCAACCTTATCCAAATTCTTGGTCTATAGGAACATGTAGTGACTGAAGTAGGGTTCCATTAGGAAACAATATTAAATTCAAGAAAGTAGAGATAATTCAAAGAAGAAGTCTAAAAAGAGAAAAGATAGGTCAAAAATGATTTTCACAAAGAAAAAAAGGTTGTATATAGACGAAAAAACTGATCTGGAATGGACTAGGCATTGGTGGCAGCCTCTTCTAGAGCTAGCAGCAGCACCATGCCTAACTGGTGGCACCCAGCTCCCTAAACTGCCCTTGGCGACAGTAGCTTCCCATGGTGGCGGCAGCTCCTCTTCAGTCAGATGGAAACTCCTTTTTTTCTTATTGGAAACTTTTGTTTCTTGAAAGTTTAAGCCATAGGACACCACAATAGAATTCCCAGGGCATTATAGGACATACGTTGCATAAAATTTTAGGACATACATTGCATAAAATTTTAAGCACGACTTTGCATCAAAATTGCTTTAATTTTGCACCACAAATATAAAAACATCAAGTTGCATGTAATACCCTAGGAAGCCCCATCTTGTAAGCATGAATCGATTATCAGTTTATGGCTTAAAAGCATTA
Organism: Aleurites moluccanus; assembly: GCA_948193065.1. Classification (NCBI taxonomy): domain Eukaryota; kingdom Viridiplantae; phylum Streptophyta; class Magnoliopsida; order Malpighiales; family Euphorbiaceae; genus Aleurites; species Aleurites moluccanus. Next base: position 28,636 of record CANXYC010411953.1, read on the forward strand.
AAATGATGGAAAATAATTTTAGAGACACAGTTAGAAAGCAAATGCAAAACTTTTCCGGAAATCGTCGGTGTCGAAAACATTGCCGGGAGAATGGCAGTACGGCTAATTTAAGAATTTTTGACCCAAATTTGGGGGGATGAAATAAGTTAATTTTATGTGAAATTATGGTGAAAATAAAGAGTTGTAAAATATTTTGGAACACTAAAAATAAGAGTAATGGCAAATTTATAAATAAAGGCAACTTTGGGGGTAATTTTGGAAATCCACTGTTTGGAATCCAGAAATGACCCAGAACTATTTTTAAAGGATAGAACAACTTCAAATAAGATATTTCACTCCCCACACTTTAGGTTAAATCTAATCAGAATAGCCAGAATAAATTACAGAAAGTTTTGGGGTCAAAAATGCAAATAAAGAAAATTTTGCGCCAAAAGTGCAATTAAACAAAGTTATGGGACCCACTCATTCTAGAAATAAGCTAGGTGGAAGAAATTGATGGTGGAGGAGATGATTTTTGGATAGAAAAATGATTATTTGATTTATTAATTAATTAAATTGGTGACAAATCACCAATTCTAGAAAATTCCATTATTTGTCTTCATTTGTTTTTGTTTTTAGTTGGCTTTATACAAATAAAAGAAGATAGAAAATAGGAAATGAGAGGTGGTAGACGAGACATGGAGGGGGAGAAAAGCAAAAAATATATACTTCCAATCTTTCCAAAGAAAATCAACGAAAAATTTGATAGAAGATGAGAGAAAGAAGAGGAAGAAGAGAAAATTGATGGAGATTATATAAGCTGTTTGGTGGAACAAAAAGGAGAAGGAATTTCATGGTTCAAGTTTAAGGTAAAGCCTCCTAAACTTAGTTATTTGATTGTATTTAAGAGTTCTAAAGTTTGATTTGGCAAATAATTGAAGTAATTAAGCTAAAAATGTTAAGAATGAGCTAGGGTTAATGTAGTTTCTGAATTCTGTTTTGAGGCAGTAATTTGTGACTATTATTCTGAAATTTTAATGATTGAATATGAGGATAATTAAAACATAAAAGTTGTATATAAATGTGTAAATTATATTTTTGTAAAAGGAATTTGTGAAATTCGAAGTGAGAAAAGATTTATTGAGTAAAAACTGTGACTGGATTGGAATTAGGTTTTCTGGAAAAGGCTACTATGTTTTTATTATACATAATGATAGAGATAGAATTAGAAGAAGTGTTCAATATGAAAAGTGTTTCTTAATGTATTATATATATTAATGTAAAATTTTTTGTTAATTGGAATTGTGGTTTATGATATATTAGGTCATAAGTGTAGACTACCCAGATTAACTGTTTAACAGAACATAGGTTATAGATTTGTATTATAAGGAACTTAAATTCTGAATGAGAGAAAGTGCTAAACATGAAAGATGATAATTTATATGTAATATAAATTATTGTAAATTTTTTTTGTAATTGGATGAGTATAAAATTTATTATAGGCATAGAAACAGGGCATGGTTGGATAGAGATTTCAGGGCAATAATTTAATTTTGAAAATTCACTAATAATTGTACAGTAATCCAAAAATTCTGAAATTTGGATATGTTGTAATTTTATATTTATATTTTCAATATGAAGAGGAATTTAAGTAATTGGTTAAGTATTTATTGAGTTATTAACAAAGGAACAAAATCTTCCAGAATAGGATTTCAGGCAGAATGCAGGGTAGCAGGGCAAATTATAGGCCTAAGTTTAAATTAACACCATAAATTGTATAGTAATGATTTTAATATGAAATTTGGATATGTTAGAACCTTATATGTTAAGTTTAATTAGGAATAAGAATTGAATCAATTGGATAATTGTAGTGAGAGATATGAATAATGGAACATAGGCTGCCAGTAAGGTTCTTTATAGACAAAAATCTAAAACTTGGAAATTGAGAAATTTTCTTTAATATAAGTATAAGTAATGTAAGTTTATGTTAAATAGTATCTAAATGAAAATAAATTGGATATGTAGAGTCAAGATTGAATGAAAGACAGTGATGAGTATGTGATCAATGAACCAAGGAAATGGAATTGGAAACGGATGGAATAAGTAAAGTGCAATAGGAAGTGCTCTATAAGGTGAGTAATATATACATCATTATGCATACCATGTTTGATTTGTTAACCCAATGAGTATGTTTCTTCTTGATTAAGTGCCACTTGTTATTGTTGATCATTTTTTGATCTTCTTAAATATTGAAATTTATCCATATTTATTGATTGCTATTGATATTGAAATGCCTATTGCGTACCGATTGATAAGTAAATCGGTGAATTGAAAGCCATTGTACCGAAATATTCTTATTGATAATTGTACTGATTGATATCGAACTGATTATTATTGGATTGACTGATATCCGGATTCCATTGTTGCTTATGGTATCCCTCGTTATTGACCTTGATATGGTTTGGCAGAGCTACCGATCCGACAGGGTAATGGGGAAATACTGTCAGCGATGTGCACATTATATTACTGATGCCCTAGCTAGGAGGGGTTATGATCCTAGCCATAGGGCCTGATCATCCTTATGCTCATTGATACTGATATGATACTGGAGACCTACATGGTCCATACTGATTGATTACTGGAGATTGTATGATTTCTTTTCATACAGTCCATCTCTTTATCTGTCTTTCCATATGATACCGAGCCTATGTTTATTCCTTGGCTATATTGTAACCCAATATTGATTCCAAATTTATATTTTATTACATACCATTGAGATCTTTATTATTATATGGTTTTATCTCATGTTTAATGATGTATGCATGCTCACTGAGTATTTTTATACTCACCAAATTGTGGTTTATAATTTTTACAGGGATGAGATAGAGAAAGTTGATTCCAAGTCAATTCCTTTTTCTGACTTGGAATATCAAGTACATCAAGGTAGAATATTATTCACTAAAGGTTATAAGTGTCCATTTATAGAGCTCCATGATACTGAGTGTAATTAGATGATTAGAAACTATAATGATGTATAAACAGTGAAATATTTAAGATTACAGTGACATTAAAAATTATAATGTGTAATTTATAATGATTGAAAATGTCAATGATAATAAAGTGCTAAATACAGTGATAGAGGTAAATAATAAAAATGAAATTTTTATATTTTGAAAAAAAAAATTATAAGTGCCATGTGTGATTATTGATCTATGAAGTTGAGAGTATAAGGATGACAAATTATTGGGAGTGTAAAAATAATTTTTAGTGCAGGCTGTGTAATTTATGAAAGACTCGGTTTTGGGTCGGGATTAAGGTTAAAATTACAAAGAAAACTTTGGCAAAATTTCTGTAAAATTTATAAGTAATAAATGGGATTTAAGTATTGATTACTGAATTAAATTGATTGAATGATTGATGCATGGACTGTTTAATGGGTTCTATAGGTTTTCGGTTACCTTAAGTCTACCCATACCCTAGGACCGTCGTGGCCCAAAAAAAATTATGTCGTGACATTGCATAAAAATCCATTCAAAATAGAGGGTTCATAGTCGTCATAAGATACATACATCCAGCATCCTTAAAGCATAAACATCATATACAAAGTTCAAAAGTTCAAAAAATATAAACAGAATCAAAATCTCAACCTCTCCTCCTCCGGTGATGAAGATCCTCTTGCTGATGGGCTCGTCTATCAACCTCTATCTAAGCCAGTAAGGAGGTGATAGCCATCTCCATCGGGTGCCCTATTTGATAAGTCCATCGAATATAGCCAGCTGGAACTTGCATTGATGCAAGGAATAGTCTAAGAAACAAAAATTACCGAAGGATCATTTTCAGAGGTAAGCATAAGACATGTACTGTTCAGGGAAGTCTGGGGCAAAAGGATGAACTATATCCAAAACATGATAAGTCCTCATCTGACTATCACCTCCCATATAAGGAATCTCCCCAGTAATATTTAAAAAAGGGTTGAAAGCAACCTCCTCTCTATTTCCCGCACTAGAACTCAGATCTTCGACAGTTGGAGGAGCCATAGTAGATGCTCATATACTAGGAAGGTCGGGTTAAGCAGGAAGACCAGTAAAACGAGTAGTAAATTGACATAGATCTCGAACACAACCCATCAATCGAGTCTGGCAAAACTCTGTATAAGGAATCTCAAGCTCAAGAAATAAAAGCATAGGTGAACCAACATAGGACTCCTCTGAAGCATAGATATTAGAATCTGACCTCATATAAACTACAAGATGCTTAGGGGTAGCCCATTCCCTCATTGTCTGAACTTTGACTCTCTTGCATTGAAAGTACAATTTATAGAGCAAAAAATGAAGCAGCACACAAGAAAATGATATAACATAGAAATTATATAGCATAGCCGGCGTCATCTCAATCTTGGTCGCAAAAAGGATCATCCGCCTCTACACAAGTAAGCTATGATTAGAACCTCAAGCCAAACCAGAAAGAAGGTAAAAATAGAAAATACCTAAGAACGAGCCATACCACCAAAGAACGCCCTGATAGTGTGAAAGTCACACTTAGGTTGTCCTGTCCTATGTTCCCTATTCCACCTCACACCAATAAGGAACACATCCAGTCGAGGAGCATCCAACGTAGGAGTAAGAGTGAAAAACTACTCAGAAGCCTAGAGCTATAAAGTGATAAGACAATCATAACAAATAGACAGCCAGACAAGCAGACAGTCATACAAGTAGACAATCAAACAAGCAGACAGTCAGACAAATAAATTGTCAGATGAGCAGACAAACAAACAGTCATAACAAGCAATTAGATATAGGCACAAAGCAGAAATGTACCTCTCAAATAAGGAATGTTCCTCCAAAGGAAGTGAGTGCTTCATGAGATAGATCAGTCATCTCCTTGTACATGGTGCTCAGAATAGCTCCAACCCAGTCATATGACTCAAACTGTGACAAATCTAATAAATTATGAAGAATATTCAGATCCACAGTATCCCAACGGGTATGAGCAAAGGTGTAACTTGCTAATATCAAAATCATGAGGCGAGCAACAGGCTCATCTGCTGGAAACTCTTTGCTTAAAGGCTTCATGTCTCGTAAATGAGCCTACAACTAGGTGTGCGTGGCAGTACTTAGAGTATGGGGAGGATCCTGCCCTATCAATGCTACCATATCCTTAGGAGAAAAGAAAACTCACTAATTAGGGAAATTCTCAAGTAGGCGAAGTCCAAATCTCAACCCAGACAGTATACATAGATTGATGGGAGTCACAGTCAGCTCACCACATGGAAAATGAAAGGTGTTAGTAGTATCCCACCACCGCTCAGCCAATGTATTGATCAAGGCAATGTTACTCTTAGTAAGGGGTCTAAGTCCTAGAAATGACACAAATCTAGTTGATGAAATCAGATCCCTTAATACACCGGTACCCATACTCTCTGCTATGTAGGCAAGGTTCAATATACTGTGAGGCCTCGCCCGAGCGCTGCCGTCCGGGCCGCCCTTCTTTCGAGAAGGAAAAGAGAGGCATTGGGGCATCAGAGCGCTCATATATGGGCAATTTCTCACGGAGGAGACGAGCTTAACGCCTTTTATTTGAAAACGATTTTGATTTTTGAAGTCACCATCTTGAGTTATTTTTTTATTGGTAAAATTTAAGGTAAAAACCCATTTTTGACTCCAATTTTATCCCAAAGGAAAAAAGTGCACTAGTCCTTGAAACCAAAGAGGATTCGGGGACTAGGTTTCCGGTTGAACTTGGCTTTCAATTTTAACCTTGATTTAAAATGATTTTCATGAATAATTAAAAGGAATGACATATAGGATACATGAACAAATAATTTAAATGGATAAACAATATAAGTAAGTAAAGCAATTAAAAGAAAACAATAAAAGTGAATCATTACATCTCAAATACCTTAAGAACAGGGGATATCAACTCCAGCCCTTACGGGTTCTAGGTTGATCACACATTCCCCAAATAATATACATCAAATAAAGTTAAGCAAATAATTTGAAAGGAAAGAGATGGTTTTGTCATTTTTTGGATTTGAAGCTTTCATACAGCTTGCTTGCGTATCCCGTCGAATAGGAATCAAAACCCACGCAGTTCTTCCTTCTCGCGAAGGAGGGTTGATTTTATGCCTAATTTATCATATTTTGATTCTTTATTTTAATGCTCTAGTAAAATAAAGAAGATGGGTTAGAAAATGTACCTTGGCCCTAGCTTCGAGGGACGTTGGCAGGCGGAGTGCTCTTCCGGAGCGGAGTTCCACCTTAGATTGGATGGCGTTTCGAGGCGATAAGTCAGGACCTTACTTCGAGAAAAAATTCAACTGAGAGGCTCAATACGCCCCTATTAGCAACTCTTTGAAATCGAAAGAGAGCTAAAGAAGAAGAAAATATCACTTCGAGGGGAAAAAGGCGAAATCTAGTGATGAAAACGATTTCTTGGCCTTTTTTCCTTGCCTTTTGCTTGTTTCGGGCTGCTTTTCCTTCGTTTTTCTTATCTGGGAAGTGGGGGGAGGTCCTCTACTTATAATAGGAGCTCCAAGGGTTAATTCCCGTGCACTTTCCATGTGGGAATCGCAAAAAGTTGGAGGAGGCTCGCTGCTGCCGCTGGAGAGAGGGGGCGGCACCACTACCAGCATAGGGCGGCACAGGCCCTGAGGGAGGGCGGCGCCGCCCCATGGCTTAACTAGGGCTGGTGGCTGCCGCCCAGAGGGGGCACTGCCAAAGCTGGAGGGCGGCAATAGTGGCCCGTTGGTGCTCCGAGGCCGTTCTGGGTCCGTCTGGGTGCGAGTTCAGTTCTGGGGAATGTCGTTCGAGTCGATGCGAGTCCGAGGGGTGCAAAAATGAGTGTTCACAGATGCCCCCCATCATGCATAATGTAGGTGAACTAGGCCATTCCTATCTGTTTGGAACAAAATGAGGCGTTCCGACTGTGCCTTGCAGGGCTCGGAGGTATGCAAATATGATTTGTCAAGCTCCGGTCAACTTTTCATTTTTCCGATATTTTCTCGTTTCTGTCATTTTTTGAATTTACAGATGCTCCCGAGGTCTAATCTGGGCGAATGATAGCTCTCTGGATAGGGAAAAATCCTACGAATCCAACAAAATTGGCGGCGTCTGATTCCGAATTGAATTGCCTTAAAAGCACAAATTTCCTTATTTTTGGCCAGGCTGGGGGACATAACGGTCATTTCTGAGATTCTCAAAATCTATAAATAGGGGTCAGGTGCCTCATTCCTTTCACTCCTTCACTTTTTCATCTTTTCTCTCTAAAGCTTCTCCTTTCTCCCTCTTAATGGCTTTAGCTTCTGGAAGTAGCAACCGAGACACCACAGCTACGAGGCCCCGCTAGAGAATCCCAACCCGGAGAATTTGCTGCACCCGAGCAACACATTTCTTGGGACGACAGGATCGAGGTACCATTTTTTTTTCTTTTTTTTTCCAGCATTTCATTTATTATTCTTTATTTTTTAGAATACCATGCTTAGGAACAAGGGGGCTAGGTCAAATTTAGCCTACCTTGCCAATGCTTTATCTGAGGAGACTCCGGTGAGACCCTTGCTAGAGCCAACTAGTTTTGTGTCCTTTCTAAAGGTCAAAACCAATCCCGAGAGCCACGTGGCCTTGATTAAAGCTCTGGCTGAGCGATGGTGGGATACTACCAATACCTTTCACTTTCCGTGTGGGGAGCTGATGGTCACCCCGCTGGACTTATCGATGCTCACTGGCTTACGCTTCAAAAACCATCACTTGGATCTCTGTTCTGATTGGAGAGCCACTTTTACTCCTGAGCACATGGTTCATCTAATAGGCCAGGATCCTCCTCGGAACCGCATATCAGTTCCTCGCACTTGGCTTCAGGCCCGACTGAGAGAGATGGAGCCATTCACCAGAATGATTTATGATGCCGAGGTAGTTGCTAGAATGATGATGCTGATCTTGGCTGGATACACCTTTGGTCACACTCGCCGTGATACCGTCAACCTGAACATTCTGCTGAGCTTGGCAGATATGACCATTTTGGGTGAGTATGATTGGGCAGGTGCTGTTTTGAGCACTGTGTACCGAGAGATCGGTGACCTTTCTCGAGGAGCCTTTTATTCTTATGGAGGGACTCACTTCATATGGGAGGTAAGTTTTCTACGTCTTCTACTTTTGAATTCGATTTGGGAGGTACTCCTTGCACCTGTTCTGACTCTGACTTTCTGTTTATCATTCTTGAACCAAGTGTGGGCCTATGAATACTTTCCAACGCTTGCCCCCACTTTGAGTAGCCCCAGGCTGGACGTCTTTCCTGCTGGTGTCCGGTGGGACAAGGAACATTGGTCTAGCCCTGGTGTACGTGAATTTGGGACCATCCGAGCTTTCTTCGGCAGCCTGGATGCTTTTCAGGTATTTCACTGGCTTTTAACACCCATATTCCATGGTTCTGTCTATAATAAATCTTTGTGCAGGTTGTGACGAAACCTTATATTGATCGCATGCCGCTGATACCAGAGGAACTCGATTCGAGTGTTATGTTGGCTTGCTCCCATTTGGTGCTTCGTTCACCATATCAAAAGTTGTATTACTTGGGGGAAAGGGTCCGAATACAGATGACTGGTATGTGGGTAGTTCCAGTTCACCCTCCGATTAACATGAGATGGGATATGGACATGCAGGTTCCTAATGAGGCTTACACTGGGCTCCCCGTCCATCTGTATGTAGTACCCAGGGGTGACTATGCAACATTCTGTTGTACCCATTTAATGGGCCCTGTCGGCGACCCGTGCAGGCGATCTGAGCGTGCAACTAGTGTTGCTGGCCCCTCTTCTGCCGGACCAAGCCGCGTCTATAAAGTGGGTGCATCAAGAGATCCTTCTGGGGCCGGTCCCAGCATTACCCCCGAGACTAGAAATGATTCTGACCGGGTTGCTCTGAGGCCCAATCATATGCTTCCCAAGGACATTTTCTATATCAATTCTCGTGGAGAGATGCAGCGTTTCCATCTTCCGGACGAAGTTCATCCTCACACGTCAGACGTCCCTGCTAACCCCGAGGTATGTTGGTGCTTTTTCCATGTTTTTCGAAAATGATCCTTTAGCTTAGGGCACCTAATAGCTTCGCTTTTGAAAATGATTCTTTAGCTAAGCATTTGACACGCATTTTTTTCTTTTTTCAGCTGACTGAAGAGTGGGCCCGCCACAACTATCGTGTGGGGCGCAGAATGGAACTATCCTTGATGAGCATGATGACTCGGCTTGATGTCTTGTCCGATCCACCTCGCCCGCCGGAGGACCCTCATCGGCGTCGCATAAGAGACTGAGCTTCTCCCTGGCTTTCTGCTGCTATTTTTTTTTCTTTTGCTCTTTTTTTTATGATGTAAAAAAGATGCTATTATGATGCTATGGACAATGTATGAATGGTATGCTTGCATATGTTATGCTGCCTTTTTAAAATTTACCGCCCCGTTTCATGGATGCAGACTAAAATGTGATGCTATGCAATTTTTCGATCCTAAAATGAAATTAAATGCACTAAAAATGCCTAAAAATATTTTGAAAATACCCTAGAATGCTTCGAACTTGAAAATTTCCCGAAAATCCAGAAAAATGCGTCCGGGAAGACAGCTGCCACCAGCCTGAAGGGTGGCTGCCGCCCTTGGCCTGTAGTGGTGCCGCTCTGGCCCTGCGCGGCTGCCGCCCTGGCTCTTCTAGTGGCCTGGCAGTGCCACCACCATGAGGTGGTGGTGCCGCCCTAAGCCATGGGCGGCGCCACCTCCCCTGGCTAGCAGATTTGCGCGCCCCATAGCCCCTTGGCTCAGTTTTCTATATATAGGGGGTCTTCCTCCTCCGAAAAAGTCACTCTGACTCTTCCGAGCAACCCCGAGGGCTTTCTTAGCAATTTTTTCTGATTTTTTGCTTTCTTATTTTAGCCAAAGAGGCCAATAGAGCCCTACTACAGCCACCATATGTTTTTGTGGACCAAGAACCTAGACAAGGTTGAGAGAATCAATCTAGGCCGGTATGGTATCAATTCTGTGCTGACTCTGAGAGGGGTAAAAGTTGACTGGGATTTTCTGAGATCTTGCTTCAGGTTTTGGGATCTTGTTGACCACGTGTTCCGGTTTGGTGCTAGCATGGAGGAAATGTGCCCAACTTTTGAGGAATTCAGTGCCATTCTAGGAAGCAACCCGAATGCAGCTCTGGCAGTCCTCGAGTATAGGGTTGGCTACTTTCATTCTTTCAGGAGGCTTTTGGGGTTGAACCACGGGCTAGCCAGTTCCATGGTTGTGGAGGATCGGATCAACCTTGCTGCGGTCATGGCTAAATTCCAATATCCAGAAAATCCGGGGGATAAAACAAGAGGGAAACACAGGATGATCGCTCTAATTTTGTGTTTGACTGCTGGGTGCTTCTTCTTTAACTCTCTTGGTTGGGGAGACATTCGGATAGTGGAGCCGATTGACCAGATGGGTCGTGGTTGCACCATCGCTGGCTTGATTCTAGCAGAAACCCTACAGATCCTGGATAGGAACTTCAGATCTGAGGGGCATTGGTCTGTTAGCCCTATCATTTTACAGGTGAAAAGCTCTTGCATTTCCATCTTTTCATTATTCATCCTTTTTACTCCCTTTGTTTCTTTTCAGGATTGGCTCAAGGACCATCTGCAGGTGGTGGCTCCTCCAGACAGAATGCCATATTCAGCTGCGCATTACCGCATGCAAAGAACCCTCATTCGCCTTGGTTCTGAAAAAGAATAGACTGCTTGGATTCTGGAGCTGGATTCTACAGAGCTGCTCTGGTACTGCTCCTGGTATGGAATTGACTCATTCATCACAATGAGTTACGGATACAAGATGGTCTATTTGATGGGGATCTCCATGACCTCATTCTACCAAGGCACCAGAATCTTGAGACAGATGGGCTAGTCACAAGGTGTTCCACCAGACAGAGCTGTTTTTCCCACATCTCTTATTACGGGGCCTGTATCCCAGGCCATAATGAATGGCTGGAGGAGATCGATGCGCTTTGCACGTCCTGTTGGTTTGTCAGGGAAATTGGAGGGTTACGACTTTTGGTTTGCCACAGAGATTTGGCCCATTGAGAAGACCAGGCGGGTTGCCTTGATTACGGAGCTGGAGGCTGACGCTGTTGAAACTGGGGGTTTTGAGATAGACTCTACGATTAAACCAGAAGAAGACAACATGAATGAAGACAAGTTGGAGGAGAAGGTCAAACAAGACGAAGTCATGACCGAAGATGGGGACTCTGACGATTCAAAGGACGTTCATCCCAGGAGAAGACGGGTTTAGACTAGGGACCATTTTCTTGTTAACTCAATCTCTTAGGAATTTCCTGAGAGTTTTGTTCATTTTGAATTTAGTCAATAAAACAAGACTGAATTTTTTTGTTATTTTGATTCTAAATAAATAAACAGAATGTTTTTGATGAAGATAGTTGATGAACTCCAATTTAGAATGAGATTTTTTTTTTATTTTTTATTTTATTTTTTATTTTTTATTTTTTTATTGCTATAATTTTTGCCCAAGCTGCCTTTTCGGGTTTTCAACTTGTCGAGCTGCTCTAACTTTTGCCTAAGCCGCCTTATTCAGGTTTTCAACTTAGCGAGCACGAACCAATTAATCTAGGCACAAAAAATGATAATTTTATTATGCTTTGGACCACACCCGAGGTGGGTTGCCTACGTATCTCCATTTACATTCTTTTTTCACACCAAGATTTTCTTTTGGGAGAATCAGGTCCTCGTAGTTCTATTCATACAATGCATCCTGAAGCAGGATTTACACAAAATATCTTTTCAGTTGATCCAGATTACAAGGGTTTGAAAATTCATTTTCATCCAGATCCGCGAGTATCCACCAGACAAGATCTTTTTGAGCAAATACAGTCCAGCCCAATTTGGCCTAAACTTTCCTCTTGGATCATGCACAGGAGCTCTGATTTCCTTAAGCACCAGGTTACCTTCCTCCAATTCTTTGTCGGTTACCCTTTTGTTAAAATGTCGGGCTAGCCTTTGCTGATACCCTTGAATTTGATAAAGCGCATCCACCCTTTTTACATCAATAGTATTCAGCTGGTCATGGTACCATTTGATTCATTCTGCCTCAGTGAGCTGATTCTCTCGTATGACCCTTGTAGAGCAAATCTGTACCTCAATTGGAAGAACTGCTTCCATTCCATACACTAAAGAATACGGGGTTGCCCCTGTTGGCGTTCGAATGGAGGTCCGATACCCCCATAATGCAAATGGAAGTCGTTCAT
>CANXYC010411967.1:0-17551 GCA_948193065.1 Aleurites moluccanus
TATGGTACCGAACCTTTGATATCCTTATTGATCTGCACTATCATTTACTGTAAATGCTTTTGTAAATTGGTTATACTGAGCTTTTGATATCATTGGTTCTTCTGTTAACCTCACTTTTATTGGCGATGCATATAGATTCACCGAGTATCTTATATACTCACCTTTTCATTGTTTACCTATTTTAGGAGAGGAGTAGATTGCAGAATCCTGTCATCTGTCATCTAAGGATTTCTGCCAGCATTACTAATGTATATATATTTTGTACTCTATATTTTGATGTTCATATCTAGTTGTTCCATGGGGTATGTATGGGTTAGCTAGGACATGAACAAATATATATATATGTTTATGATGATATATAAGATGGTATTTTCAGAATGAATAGTGTTATATGAGTGATTGGATATATATATATATATATATGTTGTATGTGAATGATGGATAATTTATTTCGGCTGTGATGTATATATATTGTGTATGTGATACTTGATTCTACTGGTGCCGGTCGCCATTGGCATCTCTTGCACCCTAGGACTGTCGCGGTCCGGCAAACCATGTCATGACAGAGGTAGTATCAGAGCCTTAGGCTATCGATATCAGAGCCTTAGGTTACAGATATTAGAGCACTAGGTTATAGATGAATAGTGACTTAATTACAGAGGAATAGTGACTAAGTACAAAATAGGGGAGAATTAAGTATACCCTGGAGCATAGGATTTCATTATTGATTTTTGCTGTTATTGTCTGTTATATGTTAATATTTTGTGATTCTGTCATATTCTGAGTAAGTTTTCATTTTTTTTTACAGATATCAAAAATGTCTGATGATAGGGACAGAGATACTAAGGAGGCAGAGGTTGACTCCAACGAGTCCTTTGTGAGGGAGATCTTAGTTTTAGAGGGTCCCTCCAAATCCCGATGGACTTTTAGATCTCGACAGACATCAGAGAGTACAGAGATGGGCAGTGACCCTTGGAGAGATGAGGTTATGAGGGGGATTATGGATTTGCGCAGGAAGATTTCTTATTTGAGGTGGGAGCTTCAGCATGTACTGCCACCCCCAATGCCAGTGGCAGTACCCCCACCTGTGGCACCAGAGGCAGTTCCTATAGCACCGACTCTTGTGCAGCCAGTAGGGGGTTCTTGTGGAGCCTACTGTTCAAAGAGGCCGTAGAGTGATAGAGGAGGGAGGTGTCACAATGTTTAGCTTTCTAAAGCTAAACCTGCTTGAGTTTAGGGGAGATAAAGGTACTGACCCTGTGGATTTCTTGGAGGAGGTAGAGAAGGTAGTGAGGAGGCTACCATGTTCTGAGTTGAAAGCTATGGAGCTTGTGGGCTTGCTACTGAAGGGCAAGGCATGGACTTGGTTTTCTATGAGGATGGAGACCAGGCTATATAGTGAGCACCCACCTACCTGGATTGAGTTTCGACAGGGGCTTATTGATGAGTTCATCACAGAGAGGATGAAGACTCGTAATCTAGTTAGATTTGAGCAGTTAGTGTAGGGAGACAGATCTGTGGAGGAGTACGCAGAGGAGTTCACTAGATTGAGTAGATATGCTACTCACATTGTTCCTACTAAGGCTAAGCTGATTAGTAGGTTTCAGAGGAGTCTTTATGATGCACTGCATAATGCATTATTGGCTACAGAGTTTACTTCTCTTACCACAGTGTTTGATAAGGCCACGCAGATGGAGGAGAATTATAGATCAGAGAGAGCAAGGAGAGACCAGAAGAGGAAGGGAGGTCCGAGATCTTAGTTTATGAGGGGGGAGAGCAGCTCCCAGTTTAGGCAGGCAGAGCCAATGCCACTATATGATCAAAGATCCTCAGCTGGTAGTCAGAGGAGGAGACTACAGAGTAGGGGATCGCCAGTAGTTCAGTCAACACCTGCCTACTCACATGATTCTTCAAGACCAGTTACACAGACACCCAACATTCCTATTTGTGAGTTTTGTGGTTGGAGAAATGAGGGAGAGTGTTGGAGATGGACTGGTGCTTGTTTGAGGTATGGCCAACAGGGCTATTTTGCTCACAGCTGTCCATTTAGGGCTGATCAGCAGCCATCTGTTACGGTCTCTCAACCTATAGCGTAGAGGAGTCAAGAGTATGGACAGAAAGGCATCAGGCAGAGGCCGAGGCAGGGGAGGACAGGCTCCCAGTGGTAGTCAGGCTCCAGCTGGTAGGGCCAGGGCAGAGTATTTACAATCAATGCCCAGGATACCTAGAGGACAGATAACGTGGTCACATGTACTATTCTGATTTAGAATGAGGTTGCAGATGCTTTATTTGATTCAGATGCAACTCACTCTTTTGTGTCACCACACTTTGTACCTAAATTGAATAAGGAAAGGAGATTATTAGATGTGCCTTTGATGATTGATACTCCTATGGGTATTAGTATTGATGTGGATTATTATTACCCTGATTGCATCATTGAGATTGATGATAACATCTTGCGTGCTGAATTGATTGAGTTAACAGTACTAGAGTTAGATGTTGTCTTGGGTATGGATTGGCTTGCTAGGCATCAGGCAGTTATCGATTATTATCGGAAGAAGGTCAGGTTTTAGCCTGTGGGACAGCCTGAGTTTGAGTTTCAGGGTGAGATACGGGAGTTCAGGGTTAACATGAGGAAGAAAGATGGCTATTTGAGGATGTGTATAGACTATAGGCAGCTGAACAAAGTCATAGTGAAGAACAAGTATTCATTGCCTCAGATAGATGACTTGTTTGATCAGCTGCAGGGTGCCAGCCATTTTTCGAAGATTGATCTGAGGTCTGGGTATCACCAATTGAGGATTAGGCAGGGTGATGTACCTAAGACTACTTTCAGGACCCGCTATGGGCATTACGAGTTCTTGGTATAGCCATTCAGGTTGACCAATGCAGCGGCTGCATTCATGGATCTTATGAATAGGGTGTTCAGGTCATATTTGGATAAGTTTGTCACTGTGTTCATTGATGACATACTTATTTATTCTAGGAGTGAGGACGAGCATATGGAGCATCTGATGATTGTTTTGCAGACACTTCGGGAGCATCAGTTGTATGCTAAGTTATCTAAATGCCAGTTCTGGTTAACTGAAGTGTGTTTCCTTGGGCATGTGATATGCAAGGATGGTATTATGGTAAATCCTCAGAAGATAGAACCAGTTGTTAATTGGCCCCATCCTACCAGTGTTATAGAGATTCGTAGTTTTCTGGGTATGGCTGGATATTACATGAGGTTTGAGAAAGATTTCTCCCGGATTGCAGCTCCTTTGACTAGATTGATGCGGAAACAGGAGCGGTATATATGGACTGATGAGTGTGATCGCAGTTTTCAGACCTTGAAATACTACCTCACCAGTGCTCCAGTGTTGGTAATGCCAGTAGAGGGGGAGAAATTTATGGTGTATTGTGATGTTTCACGGATTGGTTTGGGATGTGTGCTGATGCAGATTGGTAGGGTAATTGCTTATGCTTCTTGTTAGTTGAAGAAGCATGAAGCAAATTATCCGACATATGATCTGGAGATGGCAGCGGTGATATTTGCCTTGAAGATTTGGAGACACTATTTGTATAGATCGAAATGCGAGATATATACTGATCATAGGAGTCTACAGTATATATTTCGGCAGAAGGATCTGAATCTTAGGCAGCGCAGATGGGTGGAGCTACTAAAGGATTATGACTGTGAGATCTTTTATCACCCAGGTAAGGCCAATGTAGTGGCTGATGCTTTGAGTAGGAAATCGATGGGCAGTCTAGCTCATATTGTGATTGGCAGGAGGCCATTGATTCGAGAGATGAGAGAGTTGGCAAATATGGGAGCAGAGTTAGATTTGGGTTCTCAGGATCAAAACCAGGCTCTGTTAGCCCAATTTTGGGCGAAGTCACTGCTACTTGATGGTATTAAAGTGGCTCAGGATAGGGATCCTTATCTATTGAAGCTCAAGGGAGAGGAACAAAGTGGGAAGATGACAGAGTTTGCAGTAGAAGATGGGGTACTAAAGTGTGGGAAGCGTATATGTGTACCAGATTTGGATGGGCTATAGGATCAGATTATGAGAGAGGCTTATTACTCAGCATACAGTGTACATCCAGGTATTACCAAGATGTACCATGATCTGAGAGATATGTATTGGTGGCCAGGGATAAAGAGAGATGTAGCTCAGTTTGTGTCAAAATGCTTAGCCATTTAGCAGGTCAAGTTTGAGCATCAGAAGCCATTAGGGCTACTTCAGGACATAGAGTTGCCGGAGTGGAAATGGGAGCAGGTTACTATGAATTTTATAGTTCGTCTACTGAGGACATCGAGGGGTTATGACTCTATATGGGTAATTGTAGATGGGTTGACGAAGTCTGCTCATTTTCTGGAGGTTAAGACCACCTATTCGACAGCTCAGTATGCATATTTGTATGTGGACAAGATTGTCCGACTTCATGGAATTCCATTGGTGATTATTTCAGACAGGGGTACACAGTTCACTTCTCAGTTTTGACAAAAGTTTCAGGAGGCTATGGGTACCCAGTTACGGTTTAGTACTGCTTTCCATCTGCATACTGATGGACAGTCGGAGAGGACGATCCAGACTTTGAAGGATATGATTAGATTGTGTATTCTGGATTTTAAAGGTAACTGGGATTATTATCTGTCATTGATAGAGTTTTCTTATTACAATAGCTTCCATTCTTCTATTGGTATGGCTCCATTTGAAGCACTATATGGTAGGAAGTGTAGAACTCCAGTGTGTTGGGTGGAGCCGGGGGATAAGCAGCTAGAGGGGCCATAGTTGATTAGAGAGACTATGGAGAAGGTTCCTATGATTAGAGATCGGATGAGGACTGCCTTCAGTAGGCAGAAGAGTTATGCTGATCCGAAGAGGAAGGATGTACATTTTGCAGTTGGTGATCATATCTTCCTTAAGGTCTCGCCGATGAGGGGTGTTATGAGATTTGGGAAGAGGGGTAAGTTATCACCAAGATTTATAGGCCCATTTGAGATTCTTGAGAAGATAGGAAATGTGGCCTATAGATTGGCTCTTCCACCTAGTATGAGCCATGTACATCCGGTTTTCCATATCTCTATGCTGCGGAAATATGTGTCTGATCCGTTACACATATTGGAGGTTCAGGATGTGGATCTCAGTGAGGACTTGTCATATGAGAAGCTTCCAGTGGAGATCATTGATTGACAAGTCAAACAGTTGTGGAATAAGGAGATCCCGATAATTAAAGTGCTTTGGAGGAACCAGTCCAGGGAGGAGAGCACTTGGGAGAGTGAGCAGGAGATGAGGAGCAGATATCCATTCCTGTTCCATCATTGAGGTATGCAATTATTTAAATTCGATGACGAATTTAATTGAAGGAGGGAAGAATGTAATACCCTAGAAATGCAGAACGGGTTTTAGTGAATAAAATTCTCAGTACATAGATTAAAATCATCGAAATGACCAATAATAATTTTAGAAAATTAGTTAAAGCGAAAACGAGAAAATTTTTCGAAAATCGTCGGTACCGATATCACTGCTGCAAAAATAGCGGAACAGACGACAAATGAATTTTTGAATTTGGTTTGAGGGTAATTGATAATATATATTCATGTGTGAATACAGTAAAAAGAATTTTGAGAAAAATATTAAAGAACACTGCAAACGAGCAAAACGGTATTCTCGGTGAATAGTGAATTTTGTCAGTCCGAGTTTCAGAATGACTCTGAAACTATTTTTATTAATTATTATTAATAAAAATATGATGTTTAAACATTCACTTTGAGTTCTAATTGCCGATAGAATTTTTAGAATAAATTACCGAGCGAAAAAGGACCAAAAGCAAATTTCAAAAAATTGGAGGACTAAAGTGTAATTTGCCTATTTTGTCCTACTATATAAAGGAAACTTAGACAAATTTTTGACACAATTTTCTGATTTCCTTCCCTTTCTTGCTGTGAGGATTTTTCTTCCATTTTATTGATTTTCTATCAATAATTTGTGAAGGGAAATTGTTCTAAACACTAAACTAAATCCATACAAACATTAAACAACTAAAATCAACCATAAAAAGTGAAAAAAAATTGAAGAACAAAAGGGTGGAGAATTCGGCCAAACTAGGATTTTTGATGTAAGTATTTATTTATTTGGTTTTTTGGTTTAAATAAGTTAAATTGATGATAAAAGGAATGGGTAAATAGTTTAATTGCATCAATTGATGCATTAAATAATTTCCCTCAATTTTCTAATATAAAATTGAAGTTGTGTACTTTGATTTTGAGTATATGGATTAGGATAGGTAAATTGACTTTATAATAAGTCAATCGGGTATTAGTCTGTATTTAATTGACGTTCGTTTCGTTGTAGAAAACTCGTTCGGGAAAAATCGTCGAAATTGGCCTAAACCGAGGATTGAGGAATTGGCTAGCAATTTCATTGCCTTTGGTGATTTGGAGGTTTAGGTGAGTCTATATGCATCAATTTACTTGCCCAAATTGATAAATTGAAATTTGAAAACCAATTGTGAAAAAGGGTTTTTGGCCGAACCCTAATTGTGCCTTTTTGCCTTGTTTTTGTTCATACCTTTGGCTTGTGTTTTCTTGGCTTATTTGATGCTTTTGATGAAGATTTTTGAGTTGTGGTTATTGCCTATAAATTGCTTTCCATGTGCATGTTTGTTGATATTTGGGGCAATATCGAAATTACACCAAAACCATGCCGAAATTTTCGTAGGACAACCATTTGAATGCCACCGTCGCCAGCGACAATGGCATGCCAATTGCGTCAACTTTTAGCCGCAAATGACCAAAATATATTTCTTCCCATTTTTGGTCGTTAGACTTTTGGTCATCGTTTCATTGATTATTATTAATGTCTTATTGATTTTAGGCTCATTAATTGATTCTAATGAGCTATTGCTACTTAACTGCTATTGATTGATTGATATTGAGTTTGTTGAAATTGAGGATACCATTGTGGTATAACGGTGTCCATTGATAAGTTTTCTTCTTATGTTGACCTTATGGTGATATAACAGAGCTACCGATTCGACAGGGAAGTGGAAAAATACTGCCGACCTTGTGCACATTGTATTACTGATACCCTAGCTAGGAAAAGGGTTATGAACCTAGCCATAAGATCTGATCCGTCTTATGTTTATAGATATTGATATACAGGAGACTGTATGTGCGCATGTAGTTCACATATAGTCCATATAGGAGACTCTATGTGTGCATATAGTTCGCATATAGTCCATGTTAATGCTACAGGAGATTGTATAATTTTATACAATCCAGCCCTTTATCTATTTTTCTCTATGGTACCGAACCTTTGATAGCCTTATTGATCTATTCTGTCATTTACTGTAAATGCTTCTGTAAATTGGTTATACTGAGTTTTTGATATTATTAGTTCTTCTGTTAACCTCACTTTTATTGGCAATGCATATAGATTCACTGAGTCTCTTATATACTCACCCTCTCATTGTTTACCTATTTCAAGAGGTGAGTAGATTACAGAATCCTGTCGTCTGTCATCCAGGGATTTCTGCCCTCATTATTGATGTATATATATTTTGTACTCTGTATTTTGATGTTCATATCTAGCTGTTCCATGGGGTATGTATGGGTTAGCTAGGACATGATCAGATATATATATGTTTATGATGATATATAAGATTATATTTTCAGAATGAGTAGTGTTATGTGAGTGATTATATATATATATATATATATATATGTTGTATGTGAATGATGGATAATTTTATTTCCGCTGCGATGTATATATATTATTTATGTGATACTGGGTTCTACCGGTGCCTGTCGCCATTGGCATCTCCCGCAACCTAGGACTGTCGCTATCCGGAAAATCGGGTCGTGACAATTCTGAAACTCAGATTGTCGAAATTCCACCATACCCCTAAAGTTCCCTTTATTTATGGTTTTGCTATTGCTTACTTTATTAGTGTTCCTCAACATTTTTCACCTCTTTCTTTTTATTGTATTCTCACATGCATACACATAATCATTTACCCCTTAGTCAAAATTAGAAATTCATATATCGACCGGGCTGCTATTTTTGCGGCAGCGATATCGACACCGACATTTTTTGAAAAAGTTTCTTATTTTCGCTCTAACTGAGTTTTCAAAATTATCATAAGTCATTTCGATAATTTTAAACCATATACTGAGAACTTTATAAACAAAAACATGTTATACTTTTATAGGATATTACATTCTACCCTCCTTCAAATAAATTCGTCATAGAATTTAAATACACACATACAAATATACATACATCTATATACATCAATGATCGAATAGGAAGGGATATTTGTCCCTCATGTCCTGCTCGCTTTCCCACGTGCACTCTTCCACCAACTAATTCCTCCATAGCACTTTAACTATTGGGATTTCTTTGTTCCTAAGCTGCCTAACTTTTCTATCCACAATTTCCACAGGTAGCTCCTCAAAGGACAAGTCCTCATTAACCCCAATATCCTTTATTTCTAGTACATGCGATGGATCAGATACATATTTCCTCAGTATAGAAATATGAAACACCGGATGAACATGGCTCAAATTTTATGGAAGAGCCAATCTGTAAGCCACATTGCCAATCTTATCAAGTATCTCAAATGGGCCTACAAATCTTGGTGACAACTTTCCTTTCTTTCCAAATCTTATAACACCTCTCATTGGTGAGATCTTAAGAAAGACATAGTCACCAACTACAAAATGCACATCCTTCCGCTTCGGATCAGCATAACTCTTCTGTCTGCTGAAAGCGGTCTTCATCCGATCTTTAATGATAGGAACCTTTTCCATTGTCTCTTTAATCAACTCTGGTCCCTCAATATGTTTCTCTCCTGGTTCCACCCAACATACTAGAGATCTGCATTTCCTACCATACAGTGCTTCATATGGAGCCATTCCGATAGAAGAATGGTATTTGTTATTGTAGGAGAATTCTATCAGTGGCAAATACTGATCCCAGTTACCTTTAAAATCCAGAACACATAATCTCAACATATCCTCCAAACTTTGGATAGTTCTCTCTGACTGTCCATTAGTCTGTGGATGGAAAGTTGTGCTGAACCTTAACTGGGTACCCATAGCTTCCTGGAACTTTTGCCAAAATCGGAAGGTAAAATGCATACCCCTATCCGATATAATCATCAAATCATACAATCTTGTCTACATACAACTGTGCATACTGAGCTGCAAAGTAGTCTTCACTTTAAGGAAATGAGCAGACTTTGTTAATCGATCTACAATAACCCATATGGAGTCATAACCCTGTGTAGTCCTCGGGAAACTGACTACAAAATCCATAGTAATCTGCTCCCATTTCCACTCAGGCAACTTAATCTCCTAAAGCAAGCTAGACGGCTTCTGATACTCAAACTTAACCTGCTGATAGGCTAAGCATGTAGAAACAAATTGAGCTACATCCCTCTTCATACCAGACCACCAATATACATCTCTCAGATCATGGTACATCTTGGTAATCCCAATATGTACACTATAGATGAATATTAAGCCTCTCTGTAGCCCATCAATGTCGGGCACACATATCCGTTTTCCACATTTCAATATATCATTCTCTACAATGAACTCTGTTGCTTTACCATTTTGTACGTCACCCTTTATCTTCAAAAGATATGGATCCCTATCTTGTGCCACCTTAATGTCATCAATCAATAGTGGATTAATCCAAAACTGGGCTATTAGAGCCTAGTTTCAATCCAGGGATCCCAAATCCAACTCTACACCCATAACAGCTAACTTCTGCATCTCACGGATCAAAGGTTTCCTGACAACTGAGATGTGAGCCGGATTGCCCATAGATTTTCAGCTCAGTGCATCAGCTACTATATTAGCTTTGCTCGGATGGTAAATGATCTCACAATCATAATCCTTAAGCAATTCAACCCATCTATGCTGTCGGAGGTTCAGATCCTTCTGCTGAAGTATATGCTGCAAACTCTTATCATCAGTATATATCTCGCATTTAAACCCATACAAATAATGTCTCTAGATCTTTAGTGCAAACACTACAGCTGCCATCTCTAAATCATGTGTTGGATAGTTTCTCTCATGCTTCTTTAACTGTCAAGAAGCATAGGCAATTGCTCTCCAAAGTTGTATCAAAACACATCCTAATCCAACTCTAGAAGCATCACAATACACTTTAAACTTCTCATCCTCTGATGGCAATACTAATACTGGAGCAGTCGTGAGGCAAGATTTCAAAGTTTGAAAACTGCACTCACATTCATCAATCCACAGATATCTCTCTTGCTTTTGAGTCAACTTAGTCAATGGAGCAACAATTCTGGACAAATCCTTCATAAATCCCCTATAGTATCCTGCCAAACCAAGGAAACTATGGATCTCTGAAACTCTAGAAAGCTGAGGCCAATTTGCAACTGCTTCAACCTTCTGAGGATCTACCATAATACCCTCCTCACTAATCACATGTCCAAGGAAACACACCTTAGTTAGCCAGAACTGACATTTAGACAACTTAGCATACAATTGATGCTCACGAAGTGTTTGCAATACTATCCTCAAATGCTCTATATGCTCCTCCTCACTCTTGGAATAGATAAGGATGTCATCAATGAATACTATGACAAACTTATCCAAGAATGGACTAAACACCTTGTTCATCAGATCCATAAATGCAGCATGTGCATTAGTCAACCCGAATGGCAACATTAGAAACTCATAATGTCTATGCCGGGTCCTAAAAGCAATCTTGGGTACATCACCCTTCTTGATTCTCAATTGGTGATACCCAAATCTCAAGTCAATCTTAGAGAAATGACTGGCACCCTACAATTGATCAAACAGATCATCAATCCATGGCAACAGATATTTATTCTTCACAATCATCTTGTTTAGCTGTCTATAATCAATACACATTCTCAGAGAGCCATCCTTCTTTTTCACAAACAATATTAGAGTACCCCATGTAGAACTACTAGGTCTTATAAATCCTCTATCCAATAACTCCTGCAACTGCACCTTTAATTCTTTCAATTTTGCTGGTACCATTCTGTACGGAGGAATGGATATCGAATTGGTGCTTGAATACACCTCAATCTCAAATTCTATCTCCTTATCTGGGGGTAATCCTGGCAATTCTTCAGGGAAGACATCAGAGAATTCCCAAGCCACTGATATCTGATCAATATCTACAGAAATCTTATGCACATCAATCACATGGGCCAAGTATGCTGAACAACCTTTCCCTATCATCCTTCTAGCCTGGATAACAGAAACAAAACTGATTCCAAACTCCCATTGATCACCTGGGAATTCAAATTCAGGTTGCCCCTTAGGTTGGAACTTAACCCTCTTTCTATAACAATCAATAACTACACGGTGTGTCGTTAGCCAATCCATACTAAGGATCACATCTAGCTCTAACACATGCAGTTCAATCAAATTAGTACGCAAAATGTTATCATCTATCTCAATCACAC
This sequence comes from Aleurites moluccanus, assembly GCA_948193065.1. Lineage (NCBI taxonomy): Eukaryota > Viridiplantae > Streptophyta > Magnoliopsida > Malpighiales > Euphorbiaceae > Aleurites > Aleurites moluccanus. The sequence goes on from CANXYC010411967.1 coordinate 11,467, forward strand.
AAGCAGGATAATAATAATCCACTTCTACACTCTCTCCCATAGGAGTTGCTATCACTAGAGGCACATTCAATAACTGTCTATCTCTATTTAACTTAGGTGCAAACTGTGTTGAAACAAATGAATGTGTAGCACCAGAGTCAAATAAAGCATCAACAATCTCATTCTGTATCAAAATAGTACATGTGAACACATTGGCAGATCCATGTGCCTCATAAGCGTTCACTGCAAACACTCGCCCCTGGCCTCTGTTTGCTAGGGCCCGACTGCTGCTAGATGCCTGTCATTTGCCTCTGCCCCTACCAGGAGCCTCTCTAGCAACATTTTAACTCATCTGAATAGTAGGCCGAGAAACTGTAGCAGATGGCTGCTGATCACCCCACAAGGGACATTTGCTAATATAATGACCATGTTGCCCACATTTCAAGCAAGTACCTGACTGTCTATGGCATTCCTCTTCATGCCTTCTGCTATAAAAACCACAAGTAGGCACAATGGGCATCTATGTAGTAGGTCTAGATGAACCCTGTGAATAAACAGGTGCAGACTACACCGAAGGTCCTCTACTCTGTGTCCTCCTCCTCTGACTGCCAGATGGAGGTATCTGATCAAACCTAGGTATTGGCTCAATTTGTTTAGGTTGGGAGCTGCTCTCCCCCACCTACTCTATGATCCTGGTCCTCCCTTCCTCTTCTGATCCCTCTTATCTCTCTCTGACTTGTATTTCTCTTCCATCTGATTGGCTTTATCAGTGATGGTAGTCAGAGATACGAACTTTATAGCCAGAAGGGCATTATGCAATGAGGCATGTAAACCCCTCCTGAACCTAGTAACCAAATTTGCCTTAGTAGGAGCAATCTGGGTAGCATATATGCTCAATCTAATAAACTCCTCAGCATATTCCTCAACTGATCTACTGCCCTGCTCAAGCTGCTCAAATAGTATCAAATTCTGGGTCTTTACCCCTTCTGTCAGGAAATCATCAATTAGTCCCTGTCTAAACTCAGCCTATGAAGGAGGATGATCGCCATACAGTATGGGCTCCATCCTTCGAGAAAACTAAGTCCAGGCTTTCCCCTTCAATAACAAACCCACAAGCTCAACTGCTCGGATATCAGTACAAGGTAGTCTCCTAACTACCTTCTTAACCTGCTCAAGAAAATCTATCGGCTCATTGCCTCTGTTGCCCCTGAACTCTAGTAGGTTTAGCTTCAGAAAGCTGAATATAAAAACTCCTCCCTCATCAATAACACAGCGGGCTCCCTACACAACAGGCTCTTCAAGAATCACTGTTGGCTGTACAAGAGCTGGAGCAATATGTACTACAGCAGGTGCAACAGGGGGTGGCACTGCTGCTGGTACTGGAGGTGACGGTACATTATGTCGTTCTCGCCTCAATCCTGCCAGTTCCCTACATAAATCCATCATTCCCCTCATCATCTCATATCTCCAGGGGTCATCACTCCTATTTGTATTCCCTGTAGTCCGTCGAGATCTAGATGGTCCCTCAGAAATCGAAACCTCCCTGACCAGAGACTCATTAAAGGCAACTTCTGCCTCTCTGGTATCCCTGTCTCTGTCGTCAGACATGTCTGTAAACTGTCAAAAAAATAGAACACGTACTCAGTATATTATAGATACATAGAATACTTATACATACTTGACTAATTTAACAAAAGATGATATAGGAATTCCTATGCTCTATAGTCCACTTAACTCTACCCATACTGTACTTACTTACTATTCATCTGTAACCTATACTATGATATTTATAACCCAGAGCTCTGATAACCTACTACTCTAACACCACCTTTGTCATTATCCGATCCGGCGGGCCACGACGGTCTTAGGGTGCGAGAGATATCGAAGCGATCGACACCCGTAGAACCCATCCATCACTACAATACAATCACATACCATACAATATCGTAGCGGAAACATCTATATCCATCATCAATCACATAATAGTCTATAATCATATACAAACATAATCACTATTCATTCTGTCACTCTGCCATTCATTCTGTATCTTTCTGAAATAACCATAGACATATCATTAATTAATCTCCAATATTCCCATACATACATGTTCATACACTAACTATACCGTATAAAACCCATGGAGATACTAGGATATGAACATATAAGATATTAAGTGTTTAAAATAATTACACTGCTATAAAACTGTAGAATTCACAGAGAGTCAAAAGGCTGGGATATCTGCCTCCTACTCTACACCTGAGAGGGTAAACAGTGAGAGGGTGAGTATATATAATACTCAGTGAATCTAATATGCATAGACCAATAAAATAGGTAATGGAATATCAATAAGGAATAGGTAGATGAAATAAATGAATCAATCTGCTCAAAATCTCAGTAATACAAAATCAAGTACAAAATATGACTGTAAGTAAACAATCACATCAATAGAATGTAAATCATATGGATAAGGTGGAAAATGACAGATATAGAGCCATGAAATGCATAGAAATATGTCAAGCACAAATCACTCATATAAATAAACATAAGATGGATCAGGTCTTATGACTAGGACATCCCTTCCTAGTTCAGGGTACTATAATAATACATTGTGCATAATGCTGATAGTATGATCTCACTACCCTATCGGGGCGGAAGCTTTGTCAAATCACCTCGGAATCAATAGAAACAATAATACATCAATAACTACCATTTTATAATAATGACATCACCAATATCAATAACTTATCATCAATCAATTCAATGAGCAATAGAATCATTATGATATCAATAACGATCGATTATACGATGACCAATGGTCTAACAACTAACAATGGGATCAAACATAAGTTGGTCATTTACAACCAAAAAGTTGACGCAATTGGCATGCTATTGTCGCTAGCGACGATGGCATTCAAATGGTTGGCCTATGGATTTTTGGGTTAGGCATTTTATCGAACACATTGTGTGCAATATTCAATAGACATTTTGGCATGGTTTTGGTGCAACATTGACATTACCCTAATTATCAACAACAATACACAATGTAAGCAATTCCATAGGCATTATATACAACTTAATAAACATCATCAAATGTATCAATTTGGCGTGCCAAAGCCATAGGAAAAACAAGAACAAAACTAGGCAATTTTACCCTAAAGTGGTTCGGCCACTTTAGGGTTTTCACATATGGATTCCAATTTACAGTTTAATAATTTAGGCATAACAAATGATGCATATTAAACTCACCTAATACTCCAATTCACCAAGCAAAATTGCTTTGCCACCAAATTCTTCAAATTCCTCAAAGTAGGCAAAATCAACAATTTTCCTCAAACGAAATTTCTACAACAATTCAACCATCAATTAATCATCAATTAACTTCCACCTGACTTATTCTATACTCAATTTACACATCCTAACTTAATTACACAAAATCACTTCATATAACTTAGGTTTAAGATTTGAAAATTGGGTAAAAATACTATATGCATCAATTGATGCAATTAAACTAATTACCCAATCTAACTAACATTAATTAACCCTAAATCAAGCATAAAATCAAACAAAGCAATATTTTACCTCAAAATGGAGCTTTGGCCGAAATCTTGAAATCCATTTTTCTTGAAATTTTCTTGATTCCAATGGATGGAAATAGATGGAGGATGGATAATCTTGTGTTTAAATCAAGTTTCTATCAATTTTCCTTAACAAAATGGAAGAAATATCAAATGGAAATGGAAATGGAAAGCTATGGATGAACAAGAAAGAAATGGGAAAAAATTTGCTAAGTGTGGCTTATATAGTAAGTCACATTTTGTAAATTTCCTTTTGGTCCTTCAACTTTCCTTAAATTATGCTTTTGCCACATTTTCTTTCGGTAAATTATTCTGACAAGTCCGTCGGAATTTGGATTTCAAAGTGAACATTCAAACATCTTATTTTTATTAATACTTATTAATAAAAATAGTTTCAGAGCCGTGCTGAAACTCGGACTGTCGAAATTCCACTATACTCCTAAAGTTTTCTTTATTTACGATTTTGCCATTGCTTACTTTGTCAGTGTTCCTAAACATTTTTCACCTCTTTCTTTTTACTGTATACACATATGTATACACATAATCATTTACCCCTTAGTCAGAATCAGAAATTCATTTGTCGATCGGGCTGCTATTTTTGCGGTAGCGATATTGACACCGACATTTTCCAAACAAATTTCTCGTTTTCGCTCTAACTGAGTTTTCAAAATTATCAGAAGTCATTTCGATAATTTTAAACCATATAATGAGAACTTTATTCATAAAAATATGTTATGCTTTTATAAGGTATTACATAAAATCACTCTGTTGGTTTGCTTGTTTTCTTTTTGAATTGCCAGATAAAGGACAATCCGACCATTTTCCCAAGCTTTAATTAGTCCAAGGTGGAACTCCGATCCGGAAAAGTAATCTGTCCACCGCCTCCCCAAAGAGCAAGGGAGAAGGTATTATCTCCTAACTTTTCTTATTTTGATAGAGCATCAAAATAAAGAACCAAAATATGATAAATTGGACATAAAATCAACCCTCCTTCTCAAGAAAGAAGAACTGCATGGGTTTTGATTCCCATTCGACGGGATACATAGGCAAGCTATGTAAGAGCTTTAAATCCAAAAAAGATCAAAACCATCTTTTTAATTAATCGCTTTATAATTGCTCTGTTGAATGTATTCTTTGGGGAATGTGTGATCAACCTAGATCCCATAAGGGCTAGAGTTGATATCCCCTATTTTGAAATTTTTGAATTTTAACAATTTAATTTATCACTCTCTTAACTACTTTACTGCTTTATTTTATCACTTTCGTACGTTCATTTAAGTGCTCATGCATTGTTATATCTCATTCTTTAAACTGCTCATGAAAATGTTGTAAATCAAGGTTAAAATTGGAAGCCAAGTTCAACAGAAGTCCTAGTCCTCGAATCCTCTTTGGTTTCAAAGACTAGTGCACTTTATTTCCTTTGGGATAAAATTGAAGTCAAAATAGATTTTTTACCTTAAATTTTCCCACAAAAATAACTTAAGGTGGTGACTTCAAAACATTAAAATCATTTTCAAAAGGCGCTAAGGTCGTCTCTCAATCCGTGAGAAATCTTCCCAAAATGAGCATTCCCGATTATGATCCCATTCAAAGTTGGATCTCGGACAAGGGTACTAGGGCGAGGCCTCACAAATACTTGATGTTTTACTTGTACTATATTTTAATTCTTGAATTGTTCTAAAAGTTAGACATATCTTTTATTTTATTTTACTTGAGGATAAGAAATGACTTAAGTGTGGGGGAAATCAACGATAGATTTTGAACATTATTTTTCTATATATTTTATTAATTTTTTTATCATATTTAATTAGTTTTTATTTATATTTGATAGTATTTTTAATAAATTGCTAATAATGGCTTGGTGAGAATATTCTATATTTTTAACCATTTTTCGGGTATTTTTGGCAAGAAATTATATAAACCAGGAGTTTGGGTCAAAGACCAAGCTAAATAAGCTTAAGTACTGGATTGAAAATCAAAATCATGTGCAAATGGGATGAATTAAGCAACACGGTTGTGTCCAAGTCTAACATGCTCATTCTCCTATCTTTAGAACCAATACACCTATGCTTAATGCCAATATAACCGTTCTCAAGCCTAATATAATCATGCTCATGATCAATAGTCCATTTTTATTCTAGCATGCTCTAGTAAGCCAGTATTGCACTCTAACACACCCATGAAGCTCTATTTATGTCAATCAGACACGAGCTTATGATTTATTCATACCTGCAGCCCAATCATCTTCAAAGCCCAAGTTGTAATGCATTCATGTTAAATTTAACACACAGGTGTATAAATCTACAGAATGGTTCATGCTCGTATTGGACACAAACACACCCTTATCACACTGAAAATTAATCAGCATTTTCTATATGATCTCAATATTTGTATAGGTGCTCTAAAGACAATCATTGTAATGATGTTTTTAGAAATATATCAATAAAAAGGCATTATTTATTAATCAGTAATTATTATTGTTTAGAGTAATATTGCATAATTGTTTAATAAAGTCCATGGTATAAACATAG
>CANXYC010411978.1:0-11615 GCA_948193065.1 Aleurites moluccanus
TTCTCTGTTTCAATATATATAATTTACAATAGATTAAATATGTGATATATATATATATATATATATATATATATATATATATATATATATATATATATATATATATGATCTGTTATTTAAGATTTTATATACATATTAAAACACTTATTAATTAGATTCAAAACGACTTATTTAAATTTATACCCTTAATTTTATTTTAAATTAAGTTATTATATTCTAATTAAATGTTATAAGATTAAAATAGAAAAAAATTAATAAATATTATTTTAAAAATTTAAAATGACAGGTAAAAAAAAAATGAAGGGAGTATATTAATGACTGTGATTAATATAAACTTTTAAAAAATTTCAAAAAAAATATAAATTTTTAAATATAATTTATTTTATTTTATTTTTATATAAAAACTATATATTTAATTGATATATTTTTTAAAAAATGTACAAATATTTTTTTTATGTAATAAAAAAAAAGTAATGGAATTAAGTTTTCATTTCTCATTTTTTTAATATAATCCTGTATTTTTGGTCAATAATCGACTCGAATGTAATCACTACGAGCAATTATAACAGGTTCGAGTGATTATAACTAAATTTAATTATAATTAAATATGATCATATTTAAATTAAAAATTTAATTATAATTAAATATGATCATAGTAGGAGAATATATTAGAAATTTAGGAAAGGGATTAAATTTTCTTTTTATAAAAAATAAAAAATAAAAATTTTATTTAAATATTACTTTATATATATAAAAGAATATATATTATGATGTAACATTATTTAGTTAATTAAAAGAATATAAAAGAAATTAGATATTACATTTTTAAAATATAAATAAGATATCAAACGTGGATATCGCTTCCTAAAAAAAATATAATTTTGTTATATGAACTTTTATTTAATGGTAATATAATCATATTTAATTTAGTTGTTTGTCATAGTTATTAAGTGTTAACTGTTATTGATAATTGTTAGTGGGTGGCTGATAACTAGTGATTGTTATTTAATAATTAATTATTATAAATATTATCTATTCATATATTTAATAATTATTAAAGATAAATATTATTTTTATAGATTAATTTAATTTTTTTACTTAAATAAGCATGAAGTTTTTTAAAAAAAATTTCAATTTAAAATTCACTACCTAACAATAATATATATTTTATTATTAAACGATTTGATGTAATTTTTTAGAATAAAAAAATTAAAAATTATGTAAAATTTTTTTATCAAACCCCTACTATATCTTATTCTCCTTAAAAAATAAAATGATAATATATCTTATTATTTTAAAAAATAATATATTTTTTTTGTCTCATAATAAATGTTCTAATTATAAAATATATTTTAATTATTATTTTAATATTTTTAATTTATTTATTATTTTAATTTCTATTTTTTTTTAATTTTTTCATATTTTATATTTTTAAATTATTATCTCAATTTTTAACATATCTTTAATGGGAATATTGCTATAATATTAAAATAAAATATAATTTAAATTAATTAATAAGTTAATTAAATTAAAATATTATTAAAAAAATTAAAATTTTATTATAAAACAGAATGAGTAATTTTTTAAGATATGATTCTGTTGGGAGTTCTTAGAATAATTACGATGAGATAAATCAGGCACTTTGACCCATTTAATCCCGTTAAATTCGGGGTATGGTAAGTTTTGTAATTCACGTTATTTGTCAAATACGATTAATTATAATAAAATAACTACATCCATCTGATTACTACAACTTCTCATCCAACGAACGAAATAAATTCAGAAAACTAGGTCGCGGAAGGCGGAACACACCAAATATCAATCAACAATTTTCAAATTATAAATACCCATAAGCAGAGAAAAAGGCTAATACTTTGTTCTTGATAGGAAACTTCGTGGAAGTTGCCATGGCACTGAGTGCTCTCCCACTCCATTTAAGCCTCTTACCCTCGTCTCCCTTTCCCCTCAACCCCTTAAATTTCTTCTTCTTCATTCTCATTCTCTCTGATATTGGTTTTGCTCTCATTAGTTTTCCGCCATGAAACAGTTTATCGTCAAAGTTATTAACCCCAAACGCCTTAACCTTAGCCCTAAACGCTTCTTTGGATCTAAAAAGGATCGATCAATTGTTTCCAGATCCGATCCGACGTCGTATAGTGCGTTGTCTTCTTCTTCTTCTTCTTCTTCTGATTCCTCTATTTCCAATGACAAACATGTAAATACGGCTGATCTCAGTACTCCAACCAGTGTTCTCCCCGCTGAAAGATCAGGTGATTGGTCTGATATTTCTACGGACCTCTATTCTGAATTGGTTCATGCTTTTAAGCTCATAGATAGAGATAATGATGGAATTGTTTCAAGGAATGAATTGGTTGCATTGTTGAGCCGGCTTGGAAGCCAAGAAGAAGTGGATACGATGTTAAGCGAGGTGGATCGTGACGGTGATGGCTGTATAAGTGTTGAGGCTCTGATGAATAAGATCGGCTCAGCTTATGAGCCGGCTGGAGATGATGAGCTGAAAGCAGCTTTTGAGTTCTTTGATACAGATCAAGATGGGAAAATAACGGCAGAGGAACTTTTTGGAGTTTACAAAGCAATAGGAGATGAGAGGTGCACGTTAGAAGATTGCAGGCGCATGATAGCAGAGGTAGATAAGAATGGAGCTGGATTCGTATGCTTCGAGGACTTTTCTCGTATGATGGAGCTTCAAAGGTGATCGTGATTTGTAATAAGATCATGTGATGGTGGTGCTCTTGATATGTTTTTTTTTTTTTTGGTTTTTTGAAAAAGTGATGGTAGGTGAGGTATATGCTAAGATGTTTTAATAGAAAGACCTGAATGGTTGATCTTCCGGACAAAGATTTGCTCCTCTCTATCTCAGCCGTATATATATAAATATAAAATGAGATAATTTCTTTATAAATTACTTGTGTGTTTTATTTTTCTTAAAAATGTTTTTTATCTGGGCAACTGCAATTGATTGATGCCCTCTCAATTATTGAATAAACATATAATATTAATTCTTAGAAAGGATTTTTTTTTTTATTATGTGAGCCAATTGAATTAGTGGATCTCTAAGATTTTCTTTTTCATATAAAATTGTGCTGTGTTTTTTTAATTTTTTTTTTTTAAAATGGAAATAGGATTAAAAAGAGGAAGAGGCTGTGTGATTTTGGTTCACATATATTACTATCATTAGTCAAGATTGTAAAATTATTATTTTTATTTTATAATAATTTTCACTTATTTACTTAAATAAAAAGTTTAATATCATATATATATATATATAGTTAAATATATTAATTAACATATCATATTATTAAATTTAAAATAAAATTTATTAATATCTATGATTCATAAGAACAAAAACTATATAATTTATATATTTATTAAATCTTAATTATTAAATAATAAATTTATAGAGATAAAAAAAAAATTCTTCTATAACTAAAAACTTATTTCATAAATTTCTAATTTATGTAGATAGAGGAAAAAAATTAAAATTTTAGATAATAAATAGAACACACATATATATATATATTGCAAGTTAAGATAAAATTGAGTTCAAGGGTCTCACAAACAATCATTATATATATATTGCAAGGTAAGATAAAATTGAGTTCAAGAAAATCTCACAAGTCACAAACAATCATTTATTGCTATTTTAATAATTAGTCACAAATATGCTCATTATTTTATCCTATATAAAATAATCAAATCATCTTTAATTTTATATGTACTCACACTAATATTATTAGAAATATTAGTGGATTTTTCATTGCAAATTTAAATTTTATAAAAATTTAATTTAATTTTATCAATTCTTATATTGAAAGACATAATTTATATGTGGAGTTAAAAAAAAAATAGAGTAATTTAAAAAAAAAAAAGGAAACTATATCAAAAATAGAAATTTTTTTCAAGAATTTAATTCATTTAGTTTTAATATTAAAAATTTAAGATATATTCATTTAATTTAATCATATTCATTTTATGTAAAGATAAAATAAAAAAAAAATTAATATATTTTTTCAACTATTTCAAATAATAAAATTTAAATAAATTTTATCATTGATAAATTAAATTATTACATATAATTTTATCTAAAATTATTCTAAAAAAATAATATACTTAAAAAATTATTTCTCGACTCAAATTATATATTTTATAATAGAGTAAGATTGTCAATTATTGTTTATTATTTAATAATTATGACTATATTTTTAATAATTGATATTTTAATATAGTGATAAACTAAAATTATTTTTAGACTGAATTTGGGAATTCAAATCTTATCCCTAAAATTAATATTAAAAAATTATGTTTTTGATAAGATTAATGTTATGTAATTATGAAGGAATAGAGATGTGATATTTTTCCTATTTTCCTTCTATGGGCAAGGCTTTGATTGTCTCAATTATGATGATAGATATGTATAGCTATTGACACAACTTGATTTTGAAGGTAGAAATATTTTTAGTTGCGTGTGTTTTGTGCAACTTTGCCAAACTTTAATAATAAGTTTCTGTGATTGCGCTCTTACCTTTATCCACCCATTGATTGAGAAATTTATTTGGAATTTTACTTATTCAGGATGTTGAAATGTCTCCTATCATTTTGTTTTCTTTTCTATGTTTTACATTTACTTTGTTGATTTTCATAATCAATTTTCAATAAAACAATAGTTGTAGATGATTGATTTAATTATTTTTTTAATAATTTCAATTAAAAATAAATTAAAATTAAATGATAAAATTTTAAAATGGAAATATAAAAATTATCGATTTTTCTAATAAGTATTCTAAAAATACTAATTAAAAAATAAAAAATTTATTTACTATTAAATAAATAAATTTAAAAATAAATTAAATAATTAAAAAGTAAAAATTATGACGTATCATTTAAGATGTTAGTAATTATAATAAAATATAATTTTATTAAAATTTTTATTTTTTTCTCATCTAATTTATTTTTATATTAATTTATTTATATTTATATGAAATAATTATTTTATAATTATATTTTATTTAAAATAATCACTCTTAATAAGTATTTAAAATTGAAAATTTATTAAGATGATTTCAGCATAAATAAATTTTAAGTCAATTCTTAAAATTTAAGATATGACATATATATATATATATATATATACTCGTTTTCTTTTATGAGCAATTGAAATTATATTTCTAATAATAATAATAAAATAGTAGATAAAATGTATTTTTTCTTATTAATTGACAAGAAAATATTATTTTATTAAATAAATTAATAAAATTATATTTATAAATTAATTTATTTCATGAATGAGTAGTTTTTTCTAACAACTATCAATATATTAATAGAAATTCTGATTACAAAAATGAATTGCAGCGTTTTTCTTGGACTTGTAAAAAATAAAAAATACAAATAAATATTTAAAAAGACTAAACTGCACCAATCTATAAGTTTTGACTAGCAATAGGAAACGGCCACAAGGAAATTTTTACAAGTCTTCACATCTCTTGATCTAATAATATAAACTATTATTATTATAATGTGGTGTTTATATTCCAAAGGAAACATTGATCTCTGTATTCTGTAATTAATTAGTCAAATGAATATTTGGAATGTCACTTGTGTTGTCTGATGCAGAAGTCATGTGCTCTGACAAATGACTGCTGATTTTTATTTTTTATATAAAAAAAGGAAAAAAATAACTTTTGTGTGAATTTCTAAAAGCAATTTATTTATATTTGTTTAAATATGTCCCGTCTGATAAGCAATAAATAAATTTTATTTAGTTTTTTTATTAAATAAAAATAAATATCTCTAGATCTGTTAATCTATGTCTTAACAGGCATATGTTTGATTTTATTTTAGTCATTTTTCGTTTGTTGATTTTATTGAAGTATTAGATTTTCTTGAACTTTTAAAAGTCCTACAGTTAAAGTTTTGATTCTGAATTTGTTACTGTTATTCAATTAGTCGGATTTATTTAAAGGTATAAAAATTGATTTATGATAAAAATAATTACTAAGTATAATATATTTTTTATATAATGAAACTTTGTATTTTTTGGTTAAGAACATTTTAGATAATTTTATATGTATTTATAAGTTAAATTTGAGTTATGGATTAGAAGTATGATTTAAGGTATAAATATGAATTATAAAATCAATTTGAATTATTTTAAATATAATTTATATTTTTAGTGATTCCGAGATATTTTGATAAATTTATATATAAAAATAATTTATTTATTCTATTTGATATTAAGAGATAGAGAAAATAATTTTTAATTGATTCAATTCGGGTCATGAAGAAAAATATGAAATAGAGGCTAAAAAATGAGAAAATAAAGTATTATAGGGTTAAATTAGATTATTTAGTTAGTTAAAGGGTTGATTAAATATTTTAAATAATTATCAGGATTGGAGCATCTATATTTAAACTATTTTTAGTCATTTCAGCCATCACAATTTTACATACTAAAAAAAAAAGGAGTACGTGAGATATATACATGATCATGTTGAGTTCCGCGAACAAACTATTTTCTTAATGATTTTGAAGTTAATAATATTCATGGAATTTTCTTAGTGGTAAGACATAATATACTATTTCTTTTACACATTAAAATTGATGAGTATTCATGATTGATGATTTTGGGTGATTATCCCATGAAATTAAGAGAAAAGAATAAAATATATATTATTAAAAAGTTTTATTAGGTCTTGATAATTTATTTGTGAAGTATAATAATGGATAATTAAATAAAAATATATTTCTAAATTCTATTATTATTCAAGTTGATTTTGATTGAAGTTTTAATTGATTCATTAAAATAACATAAGAAATTTACCGTTTATAAATTAAGAATGATGAATTATAATTCATATGAGTTTTAGTTGTAAGTTAAAATTTTGAGATTTAATTAATATTTAACGGTGATTTTTTTTTTTTATATTTGAGAAATATATGTTTAGTTTCTATTTCTTAAATTTTAGAATGATCTAACGGTTGGATTGAGTTTTATAGTATAAATAGTGTAAGTTGTCTGATAAAAGAACCTGTTCAAGATAGTTCCAAAACGTAAATTTTTCAAAAAAATAAATGAAATCATTTTTATTTGAATTTTTATGTGCTGATTATTGGATATTTTTAGTATATTTTGAAAATTTTGTAGAATTTTTGGAGTTGTGGAAGATAGGTTTATAAATTTATTTTCTTATGTTGTTAGTGTTAAGATAGCTAGTTGTACGGTTAAAATTGAGACTATATTTGTAGACACAAATGTATTTCAAGTTTAGAGATTTTTTTATAGTTATATTTATTTATATGTTAACTAATTAGTGTTAAAATTTGAGTTAATTTAAAGAAAGTTATGGTGCTCTAAAATAGAAAATATCTTTACTACCATAATGAATTTATTATAAAGAACTTATACTTAAAATTGTATTTAAACATATATCTCATATAAGTCTTTAGCATTGCATTTACATATATCAATTGTATATTTTATTAGAATTTTAGGTTATAGAATATTAATTTATTATGCATATGTTTAAGTATTGACTTTGGGGATTAACAGATTGATTAATTTTATTGCAAATTGTTTGATTTCAGGTGAGAGAATATATAAAGTCTAACTGAAATAATTTAATATTTAAATGTATGGATATTATTTGAATAATTATATTTGCTTGAAATTAGAAATTGGAAAGGCAAGTGATATATAAATTATGTAGTAGCAATTGCAATATATTAATTGTTATTTGAAAAATTATGTGAACATGTGGTGTTTGTATGTAATTGTTTGCATTTGATGTTTTGACATTTGAATTTTATTTACTTTTTTATACCTTTTTTATTTAGATTTTATTACTTATTATAAATTATTTTATTTATTTGTACATGCTATTTTTGATTTGGGATTAGATAAAAATTTGAACCACATGATGCACCCGGGTTTCTCTTGGGTTTCAGCCTTATATGTTATATTTATTTGGCCTGTAAAAAATAATCTGGTGTATACTCAATATGCTTATATGTTATTTTAAACTTTATACGTTATATGGATCTTGGACCTTATATGTTATATGTGTTATGTATCACACATGTGTAATACGTGTTATGTGTCACACATGTGTAAATTAAAATATTTAGTTGAAACTCTTTACATTATTTGTTTTAAATAAACTTATCAATATAAAAGAAAAAATTATTTGTATAAGTGATATATGAAATTTAATGCTCTTATGCTATATGATTTTAAAAAAAGTATTTAATGTTTTATTTAAACTACTACTTATATTTGAAATATTATTAATGATTGTATATGTGCTAGGTATGTATATGTCTAAAGTGTTAGATTCATTCCCTGTCTTTATATATTTTCTCACTAAACGTGTGATTTGCTCACTTCTTCAAATTTCATATTCTTTGTAGGTTTGTGGTCTTCTTTGGACAAAGTTTTCTTCCTTTCTTCCAAAGCCAAGCCAATTTCTTAAGGGTAGTTATGAATAATTCCGTTTGGGGAAATTTTAGTTGATTTCCATGTTATAATGTTAAACTTATGCACAACCTATAAAGGATTAGTAGTTTTAATAATTTGTATTTAATTTGTCAATAATTGTTTAACAGTATTTATATAAAAACTAATTGGATATAAGTACTTGATATAGTATTTGCTAGACTTATGTGGTTAGATATTGGTCTAATTGCACGTCGGTCATGATTCCAGATTTTGGGTGGTGACATTGTCAATTATAATATTTTACCACCACGATTAAAGATCATTGGAAGCAATTCAAGTCAATTTCTTATCTTGTTATTTCTTAATGTATGATCTTCATATTATATTTTTATTTTCAAACCAAGATATATTTTTATCGATGTAAATGAAAGATTTATGTTTTTACCTTAAAAATAGCATATTAAAATAAATATAATGACATGAATTTTTATTAATCTTATTTTATAAGAAAATATATTATTTTATTTTTATTTTTATTTGATATTTAAAATAATATATAAAATTAAGTTAATGAAAATATCTTATGAAATTATCATTAGAAGTTTTGGTTTATTATAATTTATTATTTATTTGAAATTTAGGTATTAAAAATTTATAGAATATTTTTTGAAAATCTTGGTTCATCGTAAATTTTTTATTTAAAATTAAACATCATTTTTGTAAAATAGATAAAATATTATTTTTGTAATATATATATTGTGATAGACCTATAATTTGAACCATTGACCAGTTGCAAACTCAATAGATCATTAACAACCATATTACTTTAATTTCTTGTTATTTCATTTATTTGATTAATATATAACAAAAATTATTTATTAAAAAAATAATGGAGGATGGCTCTAGTTAACTAAGAGCAACAAATCAAAGGTTGCCCATTAGAATGGTAATATTGGGTTAGAGAGAGAGAGAGAGAGAGAGAGAGAGAGAGCAAATCAAAGGTTGCCTATTAGAATGGCAATATTGGGTTAGAGAGAGAGAGAGAGAGAGAGAGAGAGAGAGAGAGAGAGAGAGAGACTGCTGGTGCTAGTAGCCCCACCTTCGACCAGCGGTGGCCTACACTGTTACCACCTCCATGAGCGCCAGCTCCCGGTGAGGCGTACGTGCAGGACAAAGCTCCATTGATGCCAAAACCTTCTGATTACGATTCAGGCATCAGATTTCAGCTATCTTTGTGCCATTCAGCTTGTCTCCTTCCCAGCTTCTTTTTTGATATCCATATTGCCATCCTTCACCGGAGACGGAGATCAGTAAATCAACCACCAAAACTGCTTTGGTGGTTTCCAATAAAGCGACAATGAGTGGCAATGAGTGAGGAGTTGTCACGTCCCACTGTAGGGGGGCATGACGGTTCTAGGGTACAGATAAATCTAAGGTCACCAGATACTCATAGAACTCGTTAACATAATAATTTTAATTAATTATTTATCAATTTTCATAACCTGTATAGCAAATTTTATTCCCATTTTTTATTTCTTTTTCATATTATACCCTTGATCTCCATAGTTCAATGATACATGCATTATATTTTTATAGTCCTCAGTTCAATGATACATACATTATATTTTTATAGTCCTTACTTCAATTCCTTTTCCATTTCATTTGTTTTACATTCAATTCATTACCTCATTCTCAATCATACATACTCTGTTTAAGTCATAATCACATAGTACTTATCTTATTAACCATGCATTTCTGTCATTTCACTTATTTCTAAACCTTATTATGCTTATAACATGTTATTCAGTTTGATTATATACATAGTACCCTACGCATTGTTTACTTATCTATATACAATACCATAGAGCTCTAAAGAGTTTACCTTATGACTTCACAGGATATAATAATTACCATAGACTATTCGATATCCCAAGTCTGAGGAAGAAGTGATTTGGAATGCAGCTTTTACTATATATTCCTGTAAAATAATAAATAACTATGAGGTGAGTATAACAATACTCAGAGAGCTAATTATACATTATTAAACATAGACATTAGATGGGTAGCAATGGAGGAACAAATGGAAGGGTTATCAAAATAGGAAGGTAACAATGATTGATGAGAATAAATAAAAGGGTTAACAATGTTCACATTTTATAGGAGGGTAATTTGTACATCAAATTACAATGGGTAGAAGAAATGGACAATAATAATAAATAACTTTAGATAACCGAGTTTACGGTATCATATTCACAAGTAAAAGCAATGGACAACAATAAAATGGTATCACTAAATAAGAATTAGGTGGGTAACAAAGAGTAAAATAATAGGATTATCAAGTTAAGTAAATAACTATGAATAAAAAGAACATGCAAAAGGGGTATCAATGTTATATTTTAAAAATCAACACTTTGCACACCAAATGCCATGGATGAAAGGGATGGGTATCAAAGAATGGTGTCGCTGAACAAGTAGGCAACAGTAACACTTATATACGTAGAACACATATATACATGTAAGGATATGGAAATAACAGATAAAGGGCCAGTAACAGTGACAATAACAATAACAATACATCAGTATTAGTGTGATACATAAGGCGGGCCAAGCCTTATGGCTAGGACAATTCCCTTCCTAGCTAGGGTAAGTAGTATAAAGAGTCTATTGTGGACAATACCGACGGTATTTACCCACTACCCTATTAGTGCGGTAATTCTGTCAAGTCCACATAAACAATAAGCCAATGGGCTTCAATATCAATTTATTAGCAATATCTAGTAATCATTGATAACAATACAATACAATACAATACAATACAATACACTTTTAGTGGTTGCTCATTGATCAGTCAAGGACACTATAGTTTAGTGAACATGGTATCGGTTCCATAAACAATACAACAATGGAAAATATATTCAAGAATTAGTTAGGTGCAATGGTGGTCACTCAAAAATATTTAATTGTCACATCCCCCATTTCAGGAGATATGACGGTCCTAGGGTATGGGGAAGGCATAAGGTCATCTAAACCCGTAGAACCCCATTCTTCATTTTCTACAGAAAATTTGCCATAACCACTCTACTTTTACAATCTAATACCCAGGACCCAAAGTCCCTCTCTTCATAACCAACATTAACACAACCTGCACAAATCAACACTTCTA
>CANXYC010412010.1:0-20549 GCA_948193065.1 Aleurites moluccanus
GGGTTATGGGTTCAATTCCAATAATACAATTAGCAACCAATTCTCAATAAAAGAAGCAACAATCGATGATCTTCAAGTAGCTTTTAAGAAAAACCAACTAACTTCAAGAAAGCTAGTTGAATTCTACCTCATACAAATCCAAAGACTCAATCCTTTGCTTAGAGGAGTAATAGAAGTGAACCCACATGCACTTTATTTAGCTGATAAGGCTGACAAAGAGCGCAAGGCGACGCCAATCGGATCTTTGCCTAATTTACATGGGATTCCAATTCTGCTCAAGGATAATATTGCCACCAAAGATAAGCTCAACACAACTGCTGGGTCTTATGCTCTGCTTGGCTCTGTTGTGCCCAAAGATGCAGGGGTTGTGGTCAAGTTGAGGAAAGCTGGAGCTATCATATTAGGAAAGGCTAGCTTGAGCGAGTGGGCTGGTTTTAGATCATCACAAGCGCCTCCGGGCTATTGTGGGCGAAGTGGCCAAGGCAAGGTAAACTTGTGTACGAATTTAGAGAAAACTACTATACAGTTCTTGACATACCTAATTAATAAATGTATAATTTCTTTTTTAAAAAATATATTAAAACGTACCTATAATTTTAATTGGTTTACTATTTAGTTATTTGTCTAAATAGCGAGTATTTTTCTTTAACTAAAGACATAAAGACAATTTTTTTCCCCTCCTAACCCCTCTACTTCACTCTATATAACAGCATTTAATTATATTTCTCAAAAAATATATATACACACTTTCAGGAAGTGTTTGGATAATCGATGAAAAATTATTAATTTGGAATAAAAATATTTTTTTTATTAGTAAAATTTCTAATAAGCAATCGTAATTTATTATCAGATTTTATAGATTTAAAAAAGATGAATCAATAATTAATATTTATCCAAACACTCAATAATTTCTCAATTGCTAATATATATTTTTTTACACAACAATTAAATTTTGTAATTGAATATCCAAACACCCCTAAATCATATGCCATAAACTAAATAGTAATTGAGATTTAAGAACAATATATTCACTTCTACAATTTTATTGTTCTTTTTAGAAATTGAGATTTAAGAGTAATATTAATTAATATTTTTTCATATTATAGCAGATTTTATATTTTTATATATGATAAAGATTATAATTAAATATATATGTAGTATATATTTTTTTTAGAATTGATATATGTAGTATATTTTAAATTTGGTTGGATGTAAAATTAGCAGTAGATTTGGAATCAGACCGGATTTGGGTTGGACCTGGTAGATCTTGTTTCAAAAATATATGGTTCAAAACCTAATCCGAGTAATCAGGATGGTTTTAAGTCCGAGCTAATTTTCAGTAAAAAAATATATATATATATTACTTTAACCCATATTGAAATGTCGGTTTGATCCGATTTTATACATGGCGTGGTGAAACTGGTCCTAATCCAGATCTGACCCAGCTTAAATTGATTTAGAGTGGAATGTGGATCCAGGTCTACCCGACCCAGTTACGATGCCACTGGTAGTATTTATTTTGGAACCCGTAAGAATAATATTCTGATTTTTTAAAAAATTAAATTGCTCAAATGCAGAATCCTTACGTTCTATCAGCAAGTCCATGTGGGTCAAGCAGCGGATCAGCTATATCAGTAGCTGCAAATTTAGCAACAATATCACTAGGGAGTGAGACTGATGGCTCTATCATATGCCCCTCTTCAGTAAACTCAGTTGTAGGCATCAAACCAACTGTTGGTCTCACCAGTAGAGCTGGGGTTGTCCCTCTTTCCCATAGGCAGGACACTGTTGGGTAAGTGAACTTACTCTTACTGTTACAGTTTAAATTTCTAAACGTACAATGATATTATTACTATGTTTTTTATTGAACAACCTAAATTTTAACTGATCATTTTCTAAGACAATCATGGTTTAAAAAAAAAATAAATAAATAAAGAAGAAGAAGGCAGATAAGAAACTTGATGTGATTATTTTGGATTATTAGCTTGTTTTTTACGAAGTTTGGATTGAATTATTTCGAGTTGAAAGCATGCCATATTATACATCCATGTCAATTCTTAAGAGATTTCCTTGAATTTTCTGAATCTTGAGTCTAGTTGTATTTTATCAAAATAAAAACTTTAAAATTTGTAAAGAAATTGTGTTTTTGAATTAATTTATTTCAAATCAAATAATTTATAATTTCTGATTAAATCAATAAGTTAGTACTTCAAAACATATCAAATCATTTTGAATTTCATATAAATTCAAAACAAGTATAGACGGAATGAGGTGAAGGATGGTCACTCCAAATTTTTCAAAACTAACTATATATTTTAATATATTTTTAAAAACTATAAACTTTTTAAAATTAATTTTATTCATTACATGTATATTTCATAATTTTTTGGACAAAGGGTAAATAAACCCTCAAATATTTCAATTTTCTCAATTAAATCATTTTGTTTAATTGTGTTGCAATTAAACTCTTTTTTTTTTTTTTTTTTTTTTTTTAAATTTGACTCAAATAAGTTTAATTTGAATGAAAATATTAAGTTTTCATCTAAATTGGACCTATCTGGATTAAATTAAAAAATTTAAAAACTTATTTGTATCTTTATATTTTTTTCAAATTAACCTTATATATTTTATTATTTATTTATTTTTCTAAATTTTTTATTCTACAACATATTATATATCTATTTTAATTCAATAAATAAATAAATTATTAATAACAATATATTTAGATTAGATATTTTAAAATTTATGAAATTATAAATTATTTTATTTTATTTATCTTTTTAATAATTGATAATATCATTCGTAAATAAGAAAAATGTTCTCGTTTATGTTATAATTTTAATAATTAAACCTAAATCAATTAGAAAAATGAGCAAACTCATTTATCAACTAGACTAAATATTTAGAGTTAATTTTATTTTATTTGTTATAAATATTAAATTAAATTATTTAAAAATTTTATGATATTTAATAATAAAAAAAATTATAAAATCTTTCATTTATTAAAACGCAAATCTTATATTTTTTTTATTGATTTGAATTTAATTATTAAGATTATACCATAATCATTTTTTTTCTTATTTATAAATTTAATTAGAACAGAAAAATGAAATTAATACGATGCGAGAAAATTACTCATGATGCTATTTATTGCTAGAAAAATAAATAAAATGAAATTATTTATAATTTCATAAATTCTAAAATATATAAGCCAAACATAATATTATTAATAATTTATTTATTTATTAAATTAAATAGACAAAAATATGTTGTACAATAAAAATTTTGAAAAATAAATAAATAATAAAATATACAAGTTTAAATTGAAAAAAAGGCAAATGTATAAATAAGCTTTTAAAATTTTAATTTGGCTCAAATATGTTAAATTTGGACGAAAAATTAATATTTTTCATTTAAATTGGAATTATTTGAGCCAAATTAAAAATTAAAGACTTATTTGGAACCACAATTAAATAAAAGAGTTTAATTGAGAAAATTGACATAATACTAGAGTTTATTTGCTTTTTTCTCTAATTTTTTCCTTAAATATATATATATTTTTATTTCATATTTATTTTTTGCCTTCAAAACTTACAAGTTTAGTTCAAATCATTTCGAATTTCATATAAATTCTGACGTATTAAATGTCATATTAGAATTAGAGATTTATGTTTTAATTTTCAGACTTAGTTTAAATTTGCTATCTTTATCCATATGTATCAATAGGGTATTGTTTAACAATTAGTAAATGATTATATGATCAATTTTTCAATACATTATTATCTTTCCAGAACATATAAAATTCTAATATTATAGTCACACTACATTTCAGAACAAGGTAGTGACAAGTCTTTACTTATCCAAGAACTTGAATTCCATTGGGGCTATAGGTATTAAAACCAACCTTGATTAACAGTAAGGAGGTTTTGCATTGGCAGGCCCATTGGCAGGACAGTATCGGATGCAGTATATGTTCTTGATGCCATTGCAGGTTTTGATCCTGATGATGCTGCAACCAAAGCTGCTCCAAAATACATACCAAGTGGTGGCTACAAACAATTTCTCAAGGTTAATGGGCTTAAAGGGAAGCGATTAGGAATAGTGAGGAATCCATTCTTCAATTTTCAGAATGACAATGGATCTATTCTAACTCGAACATTTCAGAACCACCTTCAAACACTAAGGTAATATTTATTTAAGATTTAAGAGCAGTAGAAAAATGTATGAATTAATATGACAAGATCGATGTGTTGATGGTAATTTAGAGGAGAAGGCGCAGAGATTATTGATGATTTGCAAATAGACAACATCAACGATATCTTGAATGGTGAAACTGAAAATAATGCAATGTTGGCTGAGTTCAAGATTGATTTAAATGCTTACTTAAAACAATTGGTGGCATCACCAGTGCGATCTCTAGCAGATGTCATTGCCTTCAACAATAAATTCCCCAAATTGGTAAGACTTTTACTTGCAAAATTTAATTGGTCAAGAGAAAAAACATCATAGATTAGAGTTTTTCTAGTTAAAATTATTTAATTATTGATATGGTGGTTGATTTAATTTGAATCTCCTTGCAGGAAAAAACTAAGGAATATGGTCAGGACAACATTGAAGCAGCTGAATCATTGACAAGAAAAGATTTGACAGATGGATTGAAATTATTAGTATCAAAATTAAACAAGCTTTCAAGAGAAGGGATAGAGAAATTAATGAAAAAAAATAAACTTGATGCAATGGTGGCTCCATTGATTGGACCTGCTGGTTCAGAATTTCGTAGAGTTCTAGCAATTGGGGGATTTCCAGGAATTAGTGTTCCGGCTGGCTATGATAGTAAGGGGGTCCCTTTTGGCATTTGTTTTGGAGGACTTAAGGGTGCCGAACCAAAATTAATTGAGATTGCTTATAGCTTCGAGCATGCTACCAAAATTAGGAAGCCTCCTTCTTTTATGCCTTGAAGCTCTTTAGAGCTTAATTATTAAGTTCTACTATTGCTTATGGCTTTAAGCAAGCTACCAAAATTAGGAAGCCGCCTCCTTTTGAGCCTTGATGCTCTTTAGAGCTAAACTAGTTAGCTTGCCCGCGTGATGCTGCTGCTAAGCATTTAAATGGAATAAAATTATATAAATTATGATAAATACATTAACAATGATAAAAATAATAATTATTGTTTATAAGTAAAATATACAAAAATTGACAACATTTTATATAGTATAATTTGTTAATAATTATATAATAACATCATCCTTAACATAGAATATGATTTAATAACATCTTGTTAGTACCATTCTTAATTCACATAACATATAATATTATTTAATTTATTAAAAATATTATATATCAATTATTAACATGTTGTCTAATATGTTAATAAGGGCGATACATATTTAACACTGTAGACAACAATAAAAATATAATTTGTTATTTAACAAAAGTAAAAAGTGTATGCATCAAAAATTAAGTCATAACTAATGAACTTCAATTGAAAAAGATATTATAGAACTTGATAAATTCATAAAAAAAAAATAAGAAATAAGAAATGGAAAACATAAAAAATTTACTTACATAAATTACAACATAAGGTTCACATATTCACAATTTTGAAATATAATATTAAAATTAATATGAAAATATAAATTAATATTATTATAATAATAGTATATGAGAATATGAATAATTTCATTGATTTTACTATATAAAATACAACTATATTAGAAGGATTTTAACTAAAATCAAATTTCGAAGGCGATAAAAAAAATACCTCACCCTAATTATAACAAATATTTATAATCCAACTATAAAACATTAAAAGTAAAAAACTTATACATGTTTCACTTCATAGATTTATACAAAATGTGTTTTATCTTATTTTTAGAAGTCATGCCAAATTAATAATAATTAATAATCACTTTTATTTAGTCATTATTTTAGGAATGACTAATATAGTTGAGAAAAAACAAGTCTAAAAATACTAATATCTTTTAGGAATAATTTTATGATTTTATTCATTAATTTTTTACGAAAATTGTAAAAATGCGAAACCCAAATGCATGTTATTATATAATTAAAATAATAAAAAAGTAAACAATTGAAATCATATCTCAAAAAAGCATAAACTAAGAAATGAAGTATCACTAAGAATCATATATCTAAATAGAGGTGATAGCCATAAATTAATCATAAATATGATATATATTTGGAAGAAAAAAAATTAGCAATCAGGGCAACCTTTTTAAGTTTTATATAATAAAAATGAATTATTGCTCCGTTTTTAAATAATTTTATAATTTACAAATTGGAACACTTATATTTCTCAAAAATTAAAATTTAGTTTTAAATAATCATAATTCATTAATTTATGCATAGAACCATCTAAGTACATATTTGGTAAGGAAAAAATGAATGAGATGTTCACAATGTTTAAGATGAAAATTTATAAATTAAATAAACAAATACATGCATCAACACCATCAAAATGGGTAATAATTAATAGAACCACCAAAATTATAGGGAATATTATATAAATATATTATTTTTTAATTTTTTCTTTCGATTTTATAGGTTTTTTTTTTTCATTTTTACTATTTTTTGATATATGTGTAATATATTTTAGTATATATTTAGTATATGTCGTATTTTTAAAAAAATATTTTTAGATATGTAATATTTTTAAAAAAATATTTTTAGGTATGTAATATTTTTGAATTTTCTTTTAATAGTAAAAATAAAATATTTTTTATTTTTTATTTCGATATTTTTAAAAAAATCCCAAAATTATATGTATTAAATGGGTTTTGTATCACTTTATTATATATCATTACAATTACAAGCCTTGGTAACATGCAACCCAACAAAATTAATACAATGACATGACATATATACACTGTGACAGTGTTAATTAAATAAAAATTAATTTTATTTATCTTAATTTTAAATTAAGCTATAAAAAATAAAAAATTATGTACGAATATTTTATATATAAAAATATTAATATATATTTTTAAATATTTTAATTTTAATTAAATGAAAAAAGCAATAAAATATAGAAAAAGAGAGAAAATAAGAATATTTTAGTGATGAGAATATTTAGGCATTTTAATTCCATTAATGAACTTGGTTATTCCATCTATATTTTTTTATTTTTTCATTAAATTTTAGTAAAATGACCAAAAATATCTTATAAATATAAAAAAAATAACAAAAAATCATTTAATTTTAATTACTTAAATATAAAAATATTTTTTAATTAAATATATAAAAAATAATTTTTAAATATATAAAAATAAAAAATAAATTAAATAATTAAATATAAAGTAATTATTTTAATTAAATAAAAAATAATTTTATTTATTTTAATTTTAAAAAGTAAATAATTAAATAAAAAGTAATTATTGTAATTAAAAAAATAATTTTAACTAAAAGTAATCTTTATTTTATTTTAATTAAATAAAATAGTTTTATTTAATTATTTTATTTAATTTATTTTTCATATTTAATTTAGAAATTATTTTTTAATTAATCAAACTTATTGTAATTTTTTAATGGACCCTAACAGAGAGGGGACATATTTTAAAGTTTTGATAATGTTAGAGGCTTATTTGAACTTTCAAAAACAGAAAGTGATAATGTGCTCTTCAGGATAAATATGAGAGTCATATTTGCATCTTATCTCATTTAACTTTATATCCAACTTAAAAATTAGCCTAATTACATTTAAAATCCAAAATTTCAATTTTGTTGATTGTAATACCTCCATAAATCTATATATATTTAAATGGATTATAATAGTGAAATTTAAGTTAAGTTAGAAGTAAATTAGGTTAAGTTGGTTTTAGAGAGTATAAAAAGAATATTCAAGAAAAGTTTTTCCCTATAAACTTTAAGAATGATAATAAGCAATATTATCGGTCATTGATTTTTAAAATATTTTTTACAAAAACAAATTAAGGATACTTTATATTAAAATCTTAAATCATCTAAAAATAATAATTTGAGACTCAATATAAAGTTAAATAGGTGAATGGATGACAGATAAGAAGAAAGGTGTTAGAAAACCATAAATTGAAATACTTGTCGGTTTGTTTTTTAATTTATTTTCGACAGTTCTTTTATTTAAATTTCTTTCACATAACTTAAAATTAGATGAATTATGGATCAACTAAAAATAAATTGGAGTGAGTATGGTTTATCAAAAGTGGTTGGAATTGGAGATGGAAAAAAGAATGAATAATAACTAATAGTATAGTTTTAAATAAGTGAAAATTTGGGCATAAATTCTTAATAAATAATATTTAAATATTAAAAAAGAAGATTTTTTCTCCTTCTTAGTAAGTTTGGCCGACCACTTGGTCAAATAAGGAGAAAAATAAATTTAACTTCTTCTTTTTTTAATTTTCCTATGTCCATTTGTCCCAAAAATCATGATTTTTCTAGAAAATTCTTTAGTTTTCTTCTTTCTTCATTTGTTCTAGTGGCTTATATATATATATATGGTTAACTATATCTTCCCTAAGGCCAAACTATTATATCCATTTTCCTTCAAATAATTTTTTTAACCCACTTCATAGAAATCAATTTTCTAAACTAGTTAAGGTTAAGTATTTAGAAGAAATTGATTATGAAAAGATTGATTAAAGAATTTAGAGGTGAAAGGAAGGAAAAATTCAAGTGTCTAAGATAAGGTAAAGTTTCAAAACTTAGCCTTTTAATTTAATTTATGAGTTCTATAGGTTGAATAGTTAATAAATTGAATCAATTGAGTTGAATAAAGGATGATATATGGAAATTAATGTAGGATATTGAAGTTGTGAAAACCTAAATTAAGGATTTGATAGATTTAATTTAATTTCTTGATTCTAAATTTATTATATTAGTTTATAAGTGAATATTAATGAATTGATTTGATGATTTAATTTAATTAGAGAAATTTGGAACTAGGGTTCTAAGTTGGGGAAACTTAAATTGGATTAGAGTTTTAGAAATTCTGAAATTTGTTTTAAAAATAGCAAGTTTTAGCTTATATTACATAGTTTTAAGGAAATAATTTGGAAAAGTATAAAATATAAAAGTTGTAGGCATATGTCTTATTTATTTAGAAAAGGGTTTTACAAAAATTGGAGTGAGTAAAGAGATATTGACCCTTAATTAAGACTGACCCGGATTGGGATGGTGCAGAAAATGCTACTGTGTTTTATAAATTTGAGTATCTTAGAGTCTGAATTAGAAAAAGTAAAAAACATGAAAAATGTTTATTTATATATCATCTAGGTTCTTGTAATATAGTTTTATATTAAGGTCTATGGATTGAGTTGTAGGTAAAAGACTGAGGTCTACCCGGGATAGTGTTACAAGGCAGTACGACTAATTTCAAATCATCACATAAATTGTGTAGTAATGAGATTAATCTGAATTTTGGATATATGGAAACTTGAAATGTCTAGTTTAAGTATGAAAAATAATTAAAGCAATTGAATAAGTGTAGTGAGAGATATGAGTGAAAGAACTAAGACTGCCAATGAAAATTTTCTTAAGAACAAATCCTAGGATTTGGAAGATATTTGGAAATTTTAGGAAATTTCTTTAATTTAAGTTTAATTAATATTAATTAGTGTTTAAATTGAGATTAATTGAATGTGTATCATTAAAGGACTAATGAAGATGCAATGGAGACCGTATGTGCTAAATCATTGGATTAAGGAGATAAAAATTGAAAATATGGAGTCTAAAGGGTAAGGTGAGTCATAAATATATTATTATGCATATTGTAATCATTCTTTGAATTATTGAACCCATTTATATGTTGTCATCATTGGACCGAACCATTGAAAAATCATTTAAAAGTACTTAATTATTGGTGATTAATAATTTTTACTTGATAATTACCACATTGATACCATATATATTGTGATATTGAATATGATACTCATACTTGTTAAATGTTTGGTGACATGACATGACATGACATAACTACTTGACCGATGGGCTAATGAGTAAAAATTATCGGCATTATGCACAATGATCCACTGGACAAGTACAATGTCTTAGCCCAGTTAGGAGGGGGTGGTAATACTCCTAACCATAAGGTCTGATAAATCTTATGTATCTCACAAGTTATTTTACGAGTTATTTCACAAGGCTATGTAGCTGTTATGGTCATGTTTATTTAGACTACTGAGCCATTGATATATGTGACCTAAATTAATATTATTTATTTTCTTGATTGATTACTGTAATATCTGCCATTTTGTTATATTTTATTTATGGTGTAATTGATGAATTTAAATTAATTAAGGATATGAATGTTTTGAGGAATCCAAAAATTTCTGGTTGTAAGAAATTGTGAGGTTGATTGCATATTCTTAGAGAAATAATTTGATAAAGTGTAAAACATAAAAGTTGTGAATCT
The DNA here is from genome assembly GCA_948193065.1 of Aleurites moluccanus. NCBI lineage: Eukaryota > Viridiplantae > Streptophyta > Magnoliopsida > Malpighiales > Euphorbiaceae > Aleurites > Aleurites moluccanus. The sequence continues at coordinate 10,406 of CANXYC010412010.1, forward strand.
ATATCTCATTTATAATTTTGTAAAATGGCTTGGCAGAATTCTATGTGTGCGAGGAGTTATGCCTCATTGAGTAGGACTGGTCTGGTTTAATGTGTCTGCTAGAAATCTGAGAATGTTTGAATTTATTGGAAATGACTGAGGTAGTTTGAGCCAAAGGTGTGAACAAGAGAAATGTTCCTTTGTGTATTGTGATATTGGCTGTAAAATTTCAGGAATTTTAGATAAGTATAACTCAGTAGAGAATGGAAATTATCAGGACTGTTTGGATGGATTTTGGGGCAGTAAGTCTGGGTAACTTTTGGAGAGTCACCATGGTCTGTGTGGTTGTCTCTGTGATTCAAAATTTTGATATGTTGAGACTTTGTATGTTTATTTTAAATGGCAAAAAGAATCAGGAAGTTTGGATGTTTGTAGCTCTTTTGTAAGCTAGTTAAGTATAAGTTGCCGAGGAAGAGTTTTAGCTTAGTAGGATCTGGTTATGGTGAGCTGGCAAAATGCGAGGTGGCATTTTGCAAGCTGGCAGTGTGAGCTAGCGAAGTGGCAAGGTGAGATTGCCGAAGTAGAAATTGGCAAAGAGGCATATGCGAGGTGGCATGTGCGAAGAGGATTTGACGAAGAGGAAAGGCGAGGTGGCATTATGCGAAGAGGAAATGTGCGAAGTGGCAATTTGCGAGCAGAATTTGGCGAAGAGGGAGATAGGCGAAGTGAGTTGGCAAAGAGGCATTGCCGAGGTGGCATATGTGAGGAAGAGTTCACGAGGAGAGTTTGACGAGGCAGCATATGCGAGGTGACATATGCGAGCTGGATTAACGAAGTGGCATTGCCGGATCGATTTGGCGAGTTGGGAAATGCGAAGTGGGAATGGCGAGCTGGCTTATACGAGATAGCATTGTCGAGGCAGGATTGGCGAAGCGAGCTGGCGAGCGGGATTTTGGGCAGTGGCCTATTTAACCCAGTGCCCAGTAGCGTTTTCTGCACGATTTTATTTCTTCTTTCTCCATTCTTCTTCGGTCCTTTCTCAGATCAATTCCATTTCTTGTTTAAGGCATTAATATTCAAAATTAATGCATTAGACCTCTAGATTAGCATATTATAAGGCAAAATTTGTCAGATTCAAGCAGAATATTTCAAGAAATCAGTTTTTGGAAAAATAAGATAAATTTCTTCAAATTTCATATTCTTTTAAGATTAATTAAATTTGGCGGTTAGAATAATTAATTATGGGTGTAAGAAATTTATTGCAAGCATTTTAAAGCTATATATTATAATTAATGTTAGAGAAAATCAGAATTAATAGACTGTCATGAATAGTCACATGAACAATAAATTCAAATTAAATATATATTTTTCTTTAAAAGATGAATTAAATTGATGATGGGAATTATGAATAGAAACTCTAAAATGATTAAATATTCAGAAAATCATGTTAAATATTATTGATTTAGAAAAACCCTAATTTTGTATATTTGGAAAAAAATTTTTAGGAAGAGAAAATCAAAGTAATTGAGAAGTTTGGAGTTGAGCAAATTACTGAAAGGAATTCAAGGATAAATATGTGTTGAGGTAAGTGTGAACATTGCATTTATTTTTGCTTCATTGAGATAACATGACCAAGTATTCTAAATATTAACCCATATAAATCTTACATAATTGATATCCTATTACCGGACTGTTAATCAAAAATTCTGTGATATCCTAAAATTAAGATTTACCATTTGTTCATGAAATTACCATGTATATGTATATGTATATATTGTAAGTGACTTGGTCAATTTTCTTGGATCAAGTTCACATAATTCCTACTTGCTTCTTACTTGATAAATTGATTGAAATTATGATATATGTTGATGGTCTTGTGACGAATATGTTCTTGTGAGATGAAACTATGTGACCCTATGGATAGAACGCTCTTCCCAATGAGAGTAAATTCATTGGTCCATCGTGCACTTTGGGAACCTAGCTGGTAGGGTTACTGTACCAGTGTTCCACCTAGAGGGGACCACGAGCTCTAGGCGTATGCTTGGCCAAACGTGCATTTGCGGTAAGGTAGTTGTCACACCCCAACTCCAGTGGTGCGACGGTCCTAGGGCAAGGGTAGGCTTAAGGCCACAATAAACCCGTAGAACTCACAAATCCTGGATCTCATGCATAATTATATCAATTACAATGTCATATAATGTCGTACGATGATCATTTCTATACCTATAATTTAACATCAATCATATCTTTTCTATTATCATTTCATAGCTTTCTCTTGTTCCTTAATGATCCAAAGATGCATCTCACATCACTAAGGAACAAGAGTACCCAAAAGGTAATAATTCATACATCAAAATATACTAGAATCCTCAAATGACTAATTACGGAGCTCTAGAGTATACTACCATTACATATTGTGTCATAATACCATTAAATGAATATACATAATATCTCCAAAATTATTACAATGAAGCTTCTTGGGAGAATGGATCAAGAAGCTGGATCTTCTCTATTAGCTCCTTCACGAGCTATGCTATCACTTGAAATCCACAGAAGAGGAGTGAGCCTTCAACTCAGTATGATATGAACATTATAAATTAAGAATCTGAATATCGAATCATGGTCATGAACAAATACTTATACATATAGATATAAAAGAATCATAAGCTTTACTTGAAGAAACATGGGTGCTCATAATAATTTGTCTATATCAAATCATATCATAAATCAAATCATGGTTCATATCTGAAATATAAAATGCCCACAAAGAATGGCATTATCAAATCTCATATGATACAACTGATCTCATGTCATAACATACGTATCAGTAGCCTTGCTACCTTAACGTGTACACATGCTTGGCCAGGCATGCGCCTAGAGCTCATAGCCCTCTCTAGGTGGAACACTGATAAAAACCCTATCAGCTGGGCTCCCAAAGTGCATAATTGACCAATGAATTTACTCTCATTGGGAAGAGCATTTTATCCATAGGTCATAGGGTTTCAATCTCATAGGAAGCATATTGGTCGCAAGACCATCATCATATAACATCATTCAAATCGGGTTTAACAAACAAGAATCATCTGAGCTTGATCCAAGAAAATTGATCAAGTCATTTATGTTATATATATAGATATATATATATAAGTATGTGTGAATGAACAATTCAAAGATACTTGGTCTTATTATTTCAAAGAGATAAGAAACAAATAAATGTTCATACTTACCTTAATACAATTTCTCTTGAAATTTCCTTTAGCAAATTCCAACTCTAACTCTTCAATTAATTTTGATTTTCTCCTCCTAAGAAATTTCTCCAAATATACAAAATTAGAGTTTTCTCTAAATCAATAATATTTATCATGATTTCCTAATAATTAATTATCTTAGAGTCTATATTCTTAATTTCCAACAACAAATTTTATTTATCTCTTTAAGAAAATCTGCATTTAATTTCGGAGTTACAGTTCATATTACTATTCATGACATCCTCAACATTCTGATTTCTCCCACATTAATTACTATTAATGACTTCAGATTACTTGCAATAAATTCTATATACTCAATATTAATTATCCTAACCTATAGACTTAAATAAATGTAAAGAAAATAGTTTAAGAAGAAAATTTATCTTATTTTCCTCAACACTGAAATTTCTGTGATTCTTGCTCTAATCTGATGATTTCTGCCTTAATACAGAATAATCTAGAAGTCTAATGCATTAATTTGAGTATTAATGCCTTAGAAAATAAAATAAACTAATCTGAGAAAAAGATTGAATATTAACGAAGAAAGAAGGAGGAAAAATCGTGAAAACGCTATTGGGGTTGCTTGGGTTAAATAGACCACTGCCACAGAAACACGCTTGCTAGCTCGCCAATCAGCCTCGGCAAATCTACCTCACCTAAGCCAGCTCGCCATTCCCACTTCACATTTCCCAGCTCGCACATTCCAGCTCGCCAATTGATCCGGCAATGCCACTTCGCTAATCCAGCTTGCATATGTCAACTCGTATATGCTGCCTCGCCAGACTCTCCTCGCGAAAACTTCCTCGCATATGCCACTTCGCCTCTTCGCTTCTTCGCTAATTTTGCTTCGCAAACTCTTCCTTACATATGCCACATCACCTATGCTCTTCGCCAAACTCTCTTCGCCAAACCTCCCTTTGCCAATCCTCTTCGCCAAACCTCTTCGCCAAACTCTCTTTGCCAAACCGCTTTGCCAAATCCTCTTCGCTAAACTCCTTTCGCCAAACCTCTTCGCACATGTTACCTCGTATATGCCTCTTCGCCAATTGTCACTTCAACAATTTCACCTCACCACTTCGCATTGCCGGCTCCCAAAATGCCACTTCACGTTTTTGCTGGCTCGCCATATCATGACTTTGCTAAGTTAAAACCTTTTCTGGACATCTCGCACTTAACCAGCTCGCAAATGAGCTACAAATATCGAAACTTACTAATTCTTTTTGTCACTTAAAACAAACAAGCAGAGGCATAACATATCAAAAATTCAAATCACTAAAACTAACACACAGACCATGGTGACTCTCCAAAGGTCACCCAGACTTACTGCCTTAGAATCTCTCTGAACATACTTGAGAAAATTCACTCTCCACTGAGATATACTTGTCCAAAAATTCTGAAATTTTACAGCCATCATCACAACACACAAAGGAACATTCTTTATGTTCATACCTTTAGCTGATTCTGTCTCAGTCATTCCAAGTAAATTCAAACAGATACTGACTTCTTGTAGAAACACTCAACCAGACTAGTTTTACTCAAATAAACATAACTCATCACTTATAAAGAATTTGCCAAACCATTTTACAGGATTACAGTTAAGACATAAACTCACAACTTTCATGTTTTATACTTTACCAAATTATATCTTTAAGATCATGAAATTAATCTCACAAAATCCTGAAACTACAAAGATCAAAATTTTCTGAAATTCTCAACATCACATTTGAAATTAATTAAGTAGCAACGATTACTGATGCTCTGTCACACCCTAACTCCAGTGGTGCGACGGTCCTAGGGCAAGGGTAGGCTTAAAGCCATCATAAACCCATAGAACCCACATATCCTGAATCTCATACACATTCATATCAAATACAACATCATACTATATCATATTCATAATCCATACAAGCATAATTCATTTCTTTACTATATCATTTCATAATTTCCCTTTGTTCCTTACTAATCAAAAGATGCATCCCACATCACTAAGGAACAAGAGTACCCAAAAGGTAACAATTCATACATCATATATATATATTAGTATCCTCAAATGACTAACTACGGAGCTCTAGAGTATACTCTCAATACATATAGTGTCATAATACCATTTAATGAATATACATAATCAAATTTCGTAATAATTTCAATGAAGGCTTCTTGGAAGAATGAGTCAAGAAGCTCGATCTTCTCTATTATCTCCCTCATGAGCTACACTATCACCTGAAATCTATAGAAGAAGAGTGAGCCTTCAACTCAGTAAAATATGAACATGCAATAAGGAAAGAAATACATATACATATATATACATATATAATCCAAAAGAAATAGCAATTTCAAGAACATGGGTACAAATCAGAAAGTGGTTAGGCTTACAAGAAACAAGAGTGCTCACAATCGAATAGCACTATCAAATATCATGGTAGAACTACAGAGTGTATCAGTAGCCATGCTACCTATCACAATAGAGCGCATCAGTAAGCCTTGCTACCTTATTGCAAACGCATGCTTGGCTAGGCATACTCCTAGAGCTCGTGGTCCCCTCTAGGTGGAGCACTGATAAAAATCCTATCAGTTGGGTTCCCAAAGTGCACGATGGACCAATGAATTTACTCTTATTGGGAAGAGCGTTCTATCCATAGGGTCATATAGTTTCATCTCACAAGAACATATTGGTCACAAGACCATAAACATATATCATAATTTCAATCAAGTTTATCAAGTAGGAAACATGTGAACTTGATCCAAAAAGATTGATGAAGTCACTTGCATTATATACATATATATAATAATCTCATGAATAAGGGTCAATCTCGGTTTCAGAATATCATAAAATTTACATTTAATAGTTTGATAATACAATCTCAAGTATCTAGGAATTTCATGGGTGAACAATAAGAATGCTCGGTCTCATTATTTCAAAGAAGCAATAAACAATGCAATGTTCATACTTACCTCAATACAATTTACTCTCAAATTTCCTTTTTATCATATTGCTCAACTCCAAATTCCTCAATTTCTTTGATTTTCTCTTCCTAAGAAATTTTTCCCAAATATACAAAATTAGGATTTTTCCTAACTCAATAATATTTAACATGATTTCTGAATATTTAATCATCTTAGAGTTTCTATTCTTAATTCCCATCATTAATTTAATTCATCTCTTATAGAAAAATCTGCATTTAATTCAAATTTACTGTTCATGTTACTATTCATGACAGTCCATTAATTCTGATTTCTCCAACATTAATTACCATTAATAACTTTTAATTGCTTGCAATAAATTTCTATACACCCATAATTAGTTAGTCTAACTTTCAGATTTAATTAATCTAAAAGAATATGAAATTTGAAGAAATTTACCTTATTTCTCCAACACTGAATTTCCTTAAATATTTTGCTTGAATTTGACAATTTTTGCCTTATAATATGCTAATTTAGAGATCTAATGCATTAATTTTGAGTATTAATGCCTTAGACAAGAAATGGAATAATATGAGAAGAATAGAAGAAGAACGAAGAAAGAAGAAAGGAAATCGTGAAGAAAACGCTACTGGCTACTGGGTTAAATAGGCCACTGGCCAAAATCCCGCTCGCCAACTTGCCTCGACAATGCAACCTCGTATAAGCCAGCTCGCCATTCCCACTTCGCACTTTCCAGCTCGCACTTCCCAGCTCACCAAACTGATCTGGCAATGCCACTTCGCAAATCTAGCTCGCATATGTCACCTCGCATATGCTGTCTTGCCAAGCTCTCCTCGCATATGCCGCCTCGGCAATGCCTCTTTGCTTCTTCGCCAATTCGCTTCGCCTATCTCCCTCTTCGACAAACTCTGCTCGCAAACTGCCACTTCTCACATTCCCTCTTCGCAAAATGCCTCTTCACCAACTTCCTCTTCGTGAACTTCCTCTTCGTATATGCCTTTTTGCCAATTTCCACCTCAGAAATATCACCTCGCCACTTCGTTTGCTCGCATTGTCGGCTCGCAAATGCCACCTCGCATTTGCCGGCTTGCTTAACAACAAATCCCTGCTGAGTTAAAACCTTTCCTAGACAACTTACACTTAACCAGCTTGCAAATGAGTTACAAATATCCAAACTTCCTGATTCTTTTTGCCACTTAAAATAGACATACAGAGGATCAACATATCCAGGATTCACATCACAAAGGTAATAACACATACCATGGTGATTCTCCAAAAGTCATCTAGACTTACTGCCCCAAACTCCATCCGAACAGACTTGATAAATTCCACTCTTCACTGAGATATACTTATCCAAAATTCCTGAAATTTTACAGCCAATAACATAGCACATAAAGAAACATTTTTTTATATTTACACCTTTGGCTCAATCTGTCTCAGCCATTTCCAAAAAATTCAAACAATCACAGATTTCCTGCAGACACATTAAACCCGACAAGCCTTGCTCAAAGGGACATAACTCATCACACACATAGAATTCTACCAAGCCATTATACAAAATTTTAAATGAGACATAGATTCACAACTTTTATGTTTTACACTTTACCAAATTATTTCTTTAAGAATATGAAATCAACCTCACAAATTCCTGCAATTAGAAATTATTGCATCCTCTCAAAACATTCTCATCCTTAATTAATTTAAATTCATCAAATACACAATAAATAAAAACACAACAAAATGGCAGATATTACATTCTTCCCCCCTTAAATAAATTCATCCTCGAATTTATAATAATCTGCCTTAAGCTTGAATTAGATGGGAATATTTTTCTTGCATGCTTCGCTTACTTTCCCATGTACACTCTTCCATAGCTTGGTTTCTCTATAAAACCTTAACCATCGGTATCTCCTTGTTCCTTAGCTTCTTAACCATTCGATCCACGATTGCAATTGGGATTTCTTCATATGCCAAATCTGGTTGAAGGTCCACTTCCGGCACTTATAGAACATGGGAAGGATCGGCCACATACTTCCGAAGCATCGATATATGGAATACCGAATGCACCTTATCCATGCTAGGAGGCAAAGCCAACTTGTAAGAAACCTCCCCAACCTTAATCAGATTTTCAAAAAGCCTAATAAACCTTAGAACTCCTTTCATTGGAGAAATCTTTAGAAACACAAGATCTCCAATGGAAAACTGAAGATCCTTTCTCTTTGGGTTGGCATAACTCTTTTGGCGACTGAAAGCTGTCTTCAATCTTTCTCGGATCAACGGTACCTTTTCTGAAGTATACCTTATCAACTCTAGTCCTTTGATATACTTTTCTCTAACTTCATCTCAACACAAGGGAGATCTGCATCTCCTGCCATACAAAACTTCATAAGGAGGCATCTGTATCGTGGAATGATAGCTGTTGTTATAGGCAAACTCTATCAATGTCAAGTGAGTATCCCAATTCCCTCCAAAGTCTAGAATGCACATCCTCGGTATGTCTTCTAGAGTTTGGATGGTCCACTCTGATTGCCCATCTGTTTGCGGATGGAAAGCTGTGCTAAAATCAAGCTGAGTACCCAAACATTCTTGCAATTTATGCCAAAACCTCGAGGTGAACTGAGTACCTCTATCTGAGATAATCGAAACTGGAACTCTATGAAGTTTGACAATCTCATCCACATAAATCTAGGCATACTGAGAAACTCTATAAGTCGTCTTGACTGGTAGAAAATGGACTGACTTGGTTAATCTATCCACAATGACCTATATTGAGTCATAGCCTCTTGAAGTTCTTGGCAAACCAACCACAAAATCCATGGTCACCCTTTCCCATTTCCATTCCGGCAAAGGCAACTCTTGGAGTAATCCTGATGGTTTCTGATGCTCGAACTTACTTGCTGACAGGTTAGGCATTTGGATACATATTCTGCAACATCTCTTTTCATTCCACTCCACCAATATGAATTCTTGATATCATGGTATATCTTTGTTGCACTTGGATGGACATTATACTTAGCATGATGTGCTTCCTTAAGAATCATATCTCTTAACCCATCAACTGCTGGAACACATAGCCTACTACCATGCCTTAACATACCATCATCCACATTAAATCCTGGAGTTTTTTCTGATCCCACATCATTCTTTATCTTCACTAACTGAGGGTCTTTGTCTTGAGCTTCTCTAATTTGATCAATGAGAAGCGGCTTGACTTGAAAATTTACCAAAAGCACACCTGAATCTGACAATTCCAAACGGATTCCCATATCATGTAACTTCTGCACTTCCTTCACTAGAGGCCTTCTACTCACTTGAATATGGGGTAAGCTCCCTAAGGACTTCCTACTCAATGCATCAACTACAACATTGGCTTTCCCTGGATGATATAAGATTTCACAGTCATAATCCTTAAGCAATTCGACCCCCTTCTTTGCCTAAGGTTAAGATCCTTCTGTTGGAATATATACTTTAAACTCTTATGATCTGTGAAAATCTCATACTTCTCACCATACAAGTAGTGTCTCTAGATCTTCAATGAAAACACTACTGCAACCATCTCAAGATCATGAGTTGGATAATTCATCTCATGCTTCTTTAACTGCCTAGAAGCATAGGCTATCACCCTTCCATGCTGTATAAGCACACAACCAAGTCCCACTCTGGATGAATAACAATACACCGTATATCCTCCTTCACCCGATGACAAAGCTAAAAGAGGTGCCGTGGTGAGACAAGTGTTCAACTTCTAGAAGCTCTCTTCACATGCTTCTGACCGTAGGAACTTAACTTGCTTTTGGGTAAGCTTGCACAAAGGAGCTGCAATCTTGGAGAAGTCTTGAACAAATCTCCTGTAGTAGTCTGCCAAACCCAAGAAACTTCTAACTTCTGAAACATTCGTGGGTCTAGGCCAACTAAGAATTGCATCAATCTTCTTAGGATCAACTCTAATCCCTTCTTTGCTCACTATATGCTCTAGAAAGCCCACATTCTCAAGC
>CANXYC010412027.1:0-22631 GCA_948193065.1 Aleurites moluccanus
TTTTAGTTAAAAAATCATGATAATATTAAATTTATAAATATTAGGGTTAATTTTTAGCTAAATAAAAATATAATATTTTTAGTTAAAATTAATTAATAATATTTTTAGTTAAAATTATGATAGTGTTAATTTATATTAGGGTTAATTTTTAGATAGATAAAAAATATAATATTTTTAGTTAAAATTAATTAATAGCTGTGCACTGTGCAACCTGTTGACTGAAGACAGCGCATCCATTACCCGCGCGATTGGTATAAATGAGTAAAATTAATAAATTTTGTTACAAAATGGTATTTATTTTTTATTTTTAAGAAAAAAGCTCTATAATTGGAGACCAGGAGGTCCTTCATCAAGAGGGTAATGGTCATTTAGTGCCAATTTCTTGTGTGGTTTTTTTTTTTTGTGCCTGAAAATGTGTGTTATGGGTTTGATTATTGTCACAATAAAGAGAGGTTTTTATGCCTCAGGTTGCAAGCTTCGTTAAAGACTAAAGACTAATAATAATAGTCTAGAAATGTAATGTATAATTTAGTTAAGTGATAATAGCCATTAATTAGCCTTCTTGCATTCTTCAAAAAAGTTATATGAATTAGGTACATAATTGAGAAATGATTCTTGATTTCTTAGACTTCTATTTCTTCTATATCCAACAAATATAATAAAAAAAATATTAGTACAGAATAAAAAGATAATAATATTTTCCAAATACACTCTTATTATTTTGAATTCGAACATAATTTAATAATATAAAACATTTTCAAAATCAATTGCAGAATTATTTATATGAAGCTAATAATGACTATAAATTAATAATAACTTCACTGTTGTAAGCTTTTAGAGCCATCCAAATTGAAGTATTACAAACTATTTAACTTAATGTATTTTATGATGTGTTTCTTCTGGATGTGGGGCAATTGATGCTATCATACATGGAAATAGAACCAGAAAAAGGGAAAGGATGGTATAAGAGAAAAATGTAGGAGCAAATGGACAATTTTAATTTTTAATTTTTTTTATTTTTGGGAATGTCTTTTTTTTAACTCTTTTCAAGTGGCAACTAGACAATGAAGTAAAGACTGTGACATGTAATGTCTAAGATGAGAACATTTGGAAGTCTCATACTAAAAGTTCTTATTATGTCAAATACTCTTGCAATATCAGTTTTCCTTCTAGATTGTCTTTAAATAGCTGTACTCATTAAGGGATTTCTACGGGCGGGTTTTGGTATATTCATATATTTTATCCATTTTAGACGGAATTGGAATCGAATCAGATCGTTGATATATATATATATATATATATATATATATATATATATGTGTGTGTATAAAACACATCATTATGTATATTTTACTTAATAATATAATATATATAAAAATAAATTTTAAAAAGCTAATATGTATTTGTGCATTAAAATTATATATATATATATATATATATATATATGGAGATACGAGATGAAAATACCAATACTCACCTCATCCCAATTACAAACAGGTATATTTTATATGTTTTATTAAAATCAGATTAAACAGATACTCGATAGGTTGAGTTAAAATTATCATTTCTAACTCTTCTAATTTTTTCAAAATTTTAATAAAAAATTTCACTTATTTGAAATGTCTAATCATCAATATAATTGAATTATTCATTAATTTCATTTAATTATTTCAAAAATAAAATTGGAATATAATTTTTATACACAATAGAGTAGAAAGATTCCTGTAAAAGTTAACACCGTCCTACACTAATGAGGTAGTGAAGAACTAATGGTAATAGATTTAGCCAACAAAATATAATTTACATAAACTGGTGTCACACCAGAATAATCATGAAAACTAATAACTTCACTAACAAAATAGCAAGGATCTATTTTAGCTTTTAAGAACAGCAAAACCAACTACATACAAATATATATAAAAACCAATCTTATACAAAAGAATCATGGTATTTAAAGCTTTACACCATCTTAACCAAAAACAAAGAGTTGAAAAGGGTATAGAAACCATAAAAACACAATTTCTAAGCAGAGGACTATAAAAAATGTTTACACATCCCACCAAAAGGTCTAGCAATCTGGCAATCATTTTAGCAAGAATTCTTGTGTTGTATAATCAGGGCTGGCAAGGAGGTCAAAAGGTCTAGTGGCTAAAGAGTCTTTTAGGATTGTAATTTGACCTTCCTTGAGAAGTATGTCTTCATCAAGAGCTTCTATTTTTTTCTTCAAAGTGCTAACTTCTGAATTCAAAAGCATGTTCTTCTCATTGTATTGCTTCAATTCTTCCCACATCAAATCTCTCTCCTCTGAAACTTTGGGTAGAATACCTCTTATTATTGTTAGTTCCTTCATAGAATCTTGGAGATCGCTCTGGAGCCGACCTATATTATCATCCTTCTTCTGCATCTGTTATGCGAAAGAAATAAACTAGTGTGATTAGTGCTGCAAATTTGTGAAGAAACTGTAGGATTTTTTCCATTTTAAAAGGCATAAACGGCATGGACAAACACCACATATATATAAAAAAAAAAGAACCAGCATTTAACACTACATTTTCACAATAAGAGTGGAATACCTGAAGTTCTAAGTCTTTCAACTTGTGGCTGGCGCAGGAAAGGTCATCCATTGCATTCTGGACTTCACATCGGAGGATATCATTACCTCTCACTGCTGCTGCCAGTTCAGCCAGCAGCTGCTCAACTTCCAACTCTTTAGTGTAAAGCTTCTCTCTTAACAGACTCGTGAGCAAAGTTTCAGCTTTGAGCTCAAATTTTAAGGTTTCCTACACAGATAAAATGAAAATGAAAATTCAATAAACAGCATTGGTGATTATAAATACATCCACAATTGGTCAAGCCAAATCTGAGAACCTATCAACAAATTATAATTTTCCTTGATTTAGATAGCCGAAGCTCACCTCTGAAGTTGGGTGAATTATTTTTCCTGAGCAATCAGCCTTAGCACATTGCAACTCAAACTGTGAAGCTACTGGACTGGACTTCTCCTGCAGCAAAGAAGATATTGTCTGCAAACTCCTTGTTAGGTTTTCAATTCTGCACTTAAAGCCTTGCACTTTTATGTCAGCTTCAACAACAAATTGCCCATCTAAACCATTTTTTATAAGTTCTGAACTCTGCTTAGTTTCTGGAAGTTGGCCTGCTTTCCCTTTGATGAATTCCAATAACTTGGAGCATAGTTGGGTGCTCTCTTTTAGCATTGGCAGCCCTTGATTTTGCAAACAGCTTATGCGAGTCCACATTTCTTTATCTAGCTTGAAAGTTAAAGCACCAATCTCTTCCCCACTGCCCTTTATGCGATTCAATAAGCCAATATTCTCTTGTCGAAGAGAATCAATTTCAATCCTCTGAGATTCCACCTCCCTTCTTAAAGCCAATTCTACACCAGTCATCCTCATTTGCTCCATTTGCAATTTTTTCATGTGCTTGTCAAACTTGCCCAATGTCTGCTTTTTCTCATTTTCATCACTAAATGCTTCCCGCAACCCCTCAATATTCTTCTTTTGTTCGCTGCAGGTTCTTGACAATCTAGCAACAGACTTTTGCAACTGTTTGCACTCCCTGTCCTTCTCTTCAAAATTCCTTTTGATGCAATTAAGATCTTGTTCTGCCACTCTGTATTTATCTTGTAATTCAGAAAGATGTTCTCTTAGAACATCATTCTCCTTGCTCACCTCTTCCACCCTTGAAGTCACGTTCGCAAGTTGTTGCTCTGAATATGTTATCACACTTTTGTTTTCTGTTTCCCTCTCACTAAAAGAAGAGACTTCCCTCTGAAGGGAGACATTCTGCTCTGCAAGTTCCCTTACACGCTCACGAAGCCTATGCTCTTCTGATTGGTATTTCTCAAGCTTCGATGACCAGTCACTTGACCTTCTGTCTAACTCCTTTTCTAGTGCTGACTGCAACTCACTCTTCTCCTTCTCTAGTCTCCGGGTCTGTGACTCCAATTCTGTCTTTGCTGATCTAAGTTCTTCCCTGCAAGTATCTCTCTCAACAATTCTAGACATTAGAAGGCCTGAAACTTCAATAGCCAAGCTTAGCTTATCCTCTGTTAAGTTCCTAATAGTCTGAATCAATGATGGCATATCAAATCCACTGTCTTGAAGAAAACATTCTTGGTCAAGTTCTTCAGAAAGAAGTAAGACCCTCTCCTCAGCTTCCTTAGATCTTTGCTGTAATTCCACATCTACTGCATCCTCAGATGGAACACAGTTTATATCCCCAAATTTGTTCCTAAGTAAACAACTTTGTTTCTGAGCACCTGAGAAATCATCTCCATGATAACCATTAATGATTTCATAAGGTTCCTCCATTGAGTAGCTTTTGCTGGAAGGAACATCTAAATTTGAATCAATGCATTTATTCATGGATCCACCATAGATGTCTTCAATTGTGATTGGAATATCACAGTTGAATTCCTTTGAATTTGATTTACGGTAGGAATGAGTTTGGAAAGTCTCTCAATAACATTCTTTGCAAGTCTTCGTGGAGATTCATGACCAAATCCATTCTCTACCCAATCTTTGGAAGAGAAATGAAGGTGGGTACCTTTAGCATCCCGAAAAGAGTTTGACCTGGGTTTGTCTCTGGCACCATCTGTTGGTGACCCAGAAGCAGTATATTGAGCTCGTGGTGGGAGCCTTCCACTAGCATTTCCATTCCCAGCAAAATGTCTTTGAAAAGTAGTGTTTTTGGGCTTACTCCTCTCCTGTTGCTGCTCTCCATCAATGTAGCGATCCAAAACTTTACTTGAAACATTACTAGAGGAAGAGTTTGTTGATGAATCATGATGAGATTTAGAAGAACTGGAAGAACCAGGCCTCTCTTGTCCATATCCATTTTGAATAGCAGTCACTTCATACCGCTTTGCTTTGCCTTGCCTCTCAGGAGTAAGAGCATGCCTCCTATCATAAACCACATATCCACTAAATTATTGTTAAGAAGAAATTAAAATAAAAGTGGCAGTGAAATGGTATAGAGCAAAACTTTAGTTAAAAAGTATAAAATGGAACTCTCAATAAATCTATAATATTAGAAAATTAAAAGCCTTACCAGGGTGGATGTACAAAATGAAACTCTCAATAGATATTAGTGAATTTAAAGCCATACCTAGATGGATGATCAAATTGTTGATGAGCAGCACTGCTGGTGCTACTGAAAGGAGATCTACTTTGATCACCTATGCAAGAAAAATCACTTTGCCCCATCCCATCAACAAAAAAGACAGCTGATGACATTGAGTGGCTCCTTCTAAGGCATGAACTGGTGTTGGAGCTAGGATTATCATATACTTGCTTTCGAGATTTTGAAAATAAACCCTTAGAACACTGGAAACTGTTCTCAGCCTTATCACCACCTTGATTGTGCATCCCACTTTCCAATGGTATATCCCTGTAAACTTGCTTATCAGTAAATGGCAGAGAACTGGAACTGCTGTTTCCATTATTGGAGGAAGAAGATTTGAAAAAGAATAGCTTCTTCATCTGGGTATCTGGAAGTAAAACTACTGTCTGTAGCTCATGAAAAACAGTGGCTCTTGATCCTCTTTTATGGAAGTTTCTGACAAGGAGGTGATCTCAAAAAACCTGTAGTTCAATTACATTAACAAAAATAAGAAACCAGAAAAAAAAAATCTCAAATGGAAGATCTTCCTCTAAATTGCTGGAAAAGGCCACAGGTAAAAATCAAATGCAAGGGCAACAGACTTTGATTCACAAACAAGTGCATACAACTTGGCAAGTTCACTGTAATAGGATTTCTTTTCGCCAAGCCACTATATTAAGATTTAAGATATCTTACAGAGGAAAAGAAAAGTATGCAACAATGTGAAAATAATTATGAATGGTACCTGAAGCAAAGGAAAAGAACCATTAAATAGGATTCATGATGTACTAATAATACTGGATTAAATGAGAAAAATAGAAAAGCCAAAGACTAGCAGCAAAAAAAATATAGAATATGATAAATAAAATTCAAAAAAGATATTCTGAAATCAATAGAGATTGTTCTCTTATCAAACTGAAATGGAAAAATAAATTATTACTAGCAACTTCAAAAAGACTTGGTGTTAACAAACATTTAACCTTAATTAACCAAATACGCATAGCTTCAACAAGATTAAGATTATCAAAGACTATAATTTATAGATCTGTACTAACTAGATACAAAAGAAAAAAAATCTCCAAATCTCTATCCATAACAAATCCCAATAAGGTTACAAGCCTTTTTAAAATCAGTAAGTGCTAGAATTCAAAATTGAAATGTAAAAAAGAAAAAAAAAACCCAGCAGAACTAACCAGTCACTAGCTAGAATCATGTTTGTAGAAATAAATTAATAGAAATAAATCAGTCCCTCCAACTCCAAGGTTTAGCTTCTAAAAATTTATTAACATACACACATGCAACATATTATTTTAACAACAGAGCAAAGGCTTGAAAGTTGAAAGCCATGATATCATTGATATCTCAACTTTACATAAAAAAATAAAATAACAAATACCCAAAAATAAATAAATAAATAAAGATTTTACTATTAAATATAGAAATAGCAACAGGGAAAAAGAAATACAGAACAGAAAAGAATCATAATAAAATACAGAACATAGAGCTTCTTATTTAATCTAATTTTCAGCAAAAATCCTTATAAGACCTAACTACGCTCACCATTTTCAAGTCTCAAAAACAATTGTCTTGAGCAAAATCTGACATCTACTGAATGAATTATTATACACTTTTTAACATTTGCATAATATCGAGATTCGAGTCAAAATAACCACAACCCCTAAATTTATTTTGGGAAATTCCTAAAACTTGAAATTACAATATTTCTCCAAAAAAGAAATTGAAATTCATTTCGAAATTTCTTTTTTCTCGCAAATATTCATTTCGAAAAACAGAGAACAAGAAAAAGAAATACTAACACTCTGTTTGGTTGCTCAAAGCCCCTAACTAGTAGTTTGAATTTTCAAGAAAATTTCAATAAACAAAAGAAACAAATACAATAAAATCAGAAAAACGTTATTGTGTAACTCTTTTTTTTTTTTCTTTTTTGTCTTTCTACTTACTCAAAATTTTCTAGGCAACCAAACAAACCAAGAAAGGAGCAAAAAGGATAGTTTCACTTACAAGTTCTCTGCTCTTCTTCACTTTCAAACGGTCAAAAATCGCCCCTTCCTTGCAAATAGAAAAAAAACCCACTTCAAAAATCCGCAAATAAACAAGTATTAATGATTATTATGCTTGGATTCTTTCTAAAATTAGGAGAAGTATAATCTTACAAGACTACAAGTTAATTACTTACCATTACTGGCGAGATACTACTTAAAATTCAAAATTCAAAAATAAAATATAAAACAAAATGAAAGTTGCAACCCAGAAACCGAAATGTATGCTAAATAATGATACTAATTACTATTATCTAACTAATTAATGAGGTTTCAAAATGGAGTATGAAACTGAAAACAAAGTTTTACAGGAGTCCCAGTTGGTTTAACGGCGTCAACGGGCCGGCGTAGAAAAAACGTTTAAATTCTTGAACTAACGGGGCCGGAAATAATAGAAAGATAAAGAGGGAGAGAGGTTCTTGAAAGCAGTGACAGTGATTTCAATGGAAACAGAGAGAGAGATAAATACTAGAGAAAATTAATTTTTAGAGAAGAAATGAAAGGGAAAAGGGTAATTTGGTCCGAAAATGAAATTTTAAAAATGTTTGGAATGCCGCGTATAAAGCGGAAGAGGAGCGGAGGGAAGTAAAAGTGAACCCTCAGGACTGAAAATGAAATTTTTGACATTTTGATGGACTTTTTATAATTCGAAACTATTTATAATAAAAAATCGATTTTTCTATAATGATTAAAATAATTATTTCAAATAAAATATAATTATAAAATAATAATATTAAAAAATTAAAAATAAATTAATATAGAAATAAATTGATTAAAAAAAATAAAATTATATTTAATTACAATTACTATTATTTCAAATAATATATTAAAATCTTCACTTTTCATTTATTAGAAAAATTTATAAAAAATTAATAAATATAAAAAGAATTTTTATTATTTAAATTTAAAATAAAGAGTAAATTTAAATTTTTACAGATATTAAAAAATAATTTTGCTTTTTTATTTTAATTTTAATTAAATTATTTATATTTTTTATTTTTAAATTATCATGATGAAACATAATTCATGATGCACATCATTAGGCTTCTAATTCATATATCTTTTTTCACATTACCAATATAATCATCTTCCTTGTACATGTTGAGATGCTTATAATCATTATTAAGAAGAAAGCTCAACAAAGCTAACATGGATTTGCATACAAACTTGAAAATTACATAACTGCATAGTTATCTTATATTGATTATGATAAAATAAATAAAACTCAATTATTTGATTTTTATCACACCTCATTTTTAATATTATAATTAGTTTTGATTTATATATCAAGTTAGATTTTTTAAAATATTTTTGTTTGAATGAAGTAATAGCAAACTATCATAAATTTAAAATAACTTTTATAATAAGTTAATTCAATAATTTTATTTTTAAACAATAATTTTTATAAAATAATCTCATTTTATCACAAGATAAAATGCCATTTCAATAATTTGATATAAATTAACTCATAATATATAAAATATTCAAATAAACTAAATTTAAATAAAGTTAAATTTAATTTGAGTAATTTGAATAACGGATTAAATTAAATTGGTATATTATAATACTCAATTAACTAAATTGCAATTTGAATAGTAATTAAATATCGAAATTTGATATTATTTTACATGTGTTTTATATTAATAAATACTTAAATGATAATTTATAGTTTAAATTCAAATTTAAACCCATTCAAATATTAAAGGGGTATTTGATAAAATGATTGTTAAATATGCGATTGATATAAAAATACAATTGTCAAGTCACGAATCGCTATAAGTAATTTATAACTGCTTATAAGATTTGCGAGAAATTTTATCATAATCGAAATTTTTAGTTGGCCAACCAAATAACACAAATTTTTTTAATAGGTGAAATTCATATTGATAATCGATAATTATGGGTATTTAATCGGCCAATCAAACGGCCTCTAAAAAATAAATAAATTTATCTAGTTTTTTATTTGAATAGAATTTGATATTTTAAATATTACATTGAATGGGATTGAATATAAAAAAAATATATATATTTATAATTGTAGTTTGAGTCAAATTTTAAATTCTAAATTTGCCAATTAAATTGACCTCAAATAATAATATATAGTATCAACTCAACTCAATTATTCCCTGAACAAAAAGGAAATTTCTCTATTTGGCTTATTGGCAAAACAACTGATCAAGGGCATATGGTTGATTGTCACTCCAAAAAGGTTTCCTTTTCCTTTTCCCATCAAAACAACTGTTTAATATTTAGTTTCATCCGATGGTTTTCATCAATTTAAAAAAATTTTATCAAATCAAATCAATATTTTTATTTTAAAATTTTTTTAAACAAAATT
Organism: Aleurites moluccanus; assembly: GCA_948193065.1. NCBI lineage: Eukaryota > Viridiplantae > Streptophyta > Magnoliopsida > Malpighiales > Euphorbiaceae > Aleurites > Aleurites moluccanus. The sequence continues at coordinate 9,520 of CANXYC010412027.1, forward strand.
AAATTATAATTATTATTAATATATTAATTTAATTCGATTTGATCACCTATAATTTATCAATTTCAAATTAAATATATATTTTTTAAATCATTATTATTTTATTATAAATTTTAAAAAAAATATCGATAAAATATGAATGATAAAAAATTCTGAAAATAGTTCAATATATAATATAAGATTTATTTATTTTATTAATTAATACGCTCAAAATTTATATTTTTTTCAATAATTAGATATTTTTTATTTATTTTTAATTAATTTTTATGAATGATTATTTTCTTTAAATTTTAAATTAATGATAGATTAAAAAAATATGTGATTATATATAAAATAAAATCAAACAAAAATAATCATAATAATAAAAAAAATAATATATATATTCGATTCAGTTTGAAACAAAAAAAAAACTTAAATCATAAATTAAATTAAATTTTTTATTTACTCTATTTTTTAAATTAAAATAAAATTAAATAATTATAAAATTATTAATTTTGATTTAATTTAATCGATATGATTCGGTTTAATTAATTTGTCTTAACATTGATCATAATCTAATGATAAGTGTGTATTTTAGACTATGATCAGTGTATATATTTTATTAGATAATAAATTAGGATCGATTCTCCTCGCTAATTTATAATTCTTAAAAAAAAAAAAATCTATGAATATGAATGTAAGAGTATTTATTTAATAAAAAAATAAGAATGGAGATTTGTTTATTAAATCTTAAAAAAGATAATGCTATGGCAGCTTCCCAATGCAACTTGTCCATGCGAAAGCAACCTAATACAAGCTAAAGTTCACCATCAAAACAAGCCTTATATTTTTTATAAACTATGCTCTTTTGATATCTATTAATTTATTTTGATATATATATATATATAAAATTGAAAATGGCGATGGAAAAGTTGAAACGGTGTCGTTGAGTAATGATTTCATTCGTTGCTTGTTTATGATTCTAATCTTTATATCTATCAATCTGAAGAGAATCCTCAATTCCTTTCCTTTCCTTTCCTTTCGCGATAGAAATGGATTCCCTCCCTAACGGAAACTCCACCCCAACCATCCCAACCACCACCGCAACTCCGACCTCGAAACTCACCCAACTGACGGAATCTTTAAAACTCGAACACCAGTTCTTGCGAGTCCCCTTTGAGCACTACAAGAAAACTATCCGAGCTAATCACAGAGTTGTAGAGAAGGAAGTCTCCGCTGTTATTTCCGGCGTCAATGATGCCGCTGATTCCGATATGTCTAAAGACGATGCTGTTCAGCAGCTTACCTCTCTTGTATCCAGATTGCAGGGGCTCAAAAGAAAGGTATTTTATATTTATAAAAAACGATAAAAAAAAACTTACCGACACCGTTTTCACGATTTTAAGCTAATTTGATTGCAATTGTATTAGCAATAGATTTGGGTGGATTATTAACAATGTTTGGAGCTTAGATTTAAAAAAAAAAAAATTGGAACTTTCAGCAATGGAATGATCAGATTTAGTGGGAATTTATTTAATAAAATGGGTTACTTTCTGGTTGGGTGGATTTTGCAATTTATGTTTAATTTTATTTTCGTTTGTTTGTGAGTGAGAATTGAATGTTTTATGATATGGGTAATGAGTAATTATACTGGATCTACATTTAGTGATTTATGTGTCTTGGCTATATAGTTGGAGGAGGGAAGTAGGACAGAGCACTTGCAAGCACAAAGGTGTCGTGCTCGATTTGACCATTTAGAATCAGTAGATGCAGAGAATCTTTCAGAATGGAGCAACACAAGGTTGAAGAGAATTCTTGTGGACTACATGCTGCGAATGTCGTACTATGACACTGGAATGAAGCTAGCCGAAAGCAGCAATATGCTGGTAATTTTAGTTGATGATTTCTGTTTATGAGCTGCTGCATATCTTGGGTTCTTTACGTGGATGATTTTCAGTTAAATGTAGGGGTGTTCATTATTTGGTTTGGAAAGTCAAACCGAACCTTAAGTAGTTTGATTTGATTTTTTTTTTGTTAAAAAAATAGTGGTTTGAAGATAATTAAAATGTTTAAAACTTTTAAATATATGCAGTGGTTTGGAATTTTTCTTATTTATCCTTGTAACAAATTATATATATAATTTTTTACCTACCCTAATTTTCACTTTTCAGATTTTTTTTTTATTCTTTATAACCGTTCTTTCTTTCATTCTTTACGGCTCCATCTATTTATAATCTTGTGACTCTTTGAATATCATATGTTAATCAATTACTTTTAGGGTTTGATCTTTATTGTTCATCCCTTGTATCCTTGATTCTTCCAAGTATTAGTCATTGCCATTCATCAAGATAATTTTTTTCCTATTATCAATTGGAATTGTAATTTTATTTTTTTGATGCAACTAAATTGATCAAATCGTTTTACAAACCGAACCAAACCATTTTATTACAGTTTTGTTTGGTTTGGTTTTTATAGGTCGATAGTTTGGTTTGGTTTGTAAATTCTTCAAGCTGCCATTTTCAGTTAGGTTTGAAATATTCTTTAAACTGCACCAAACCAGATTGTGCACACCCCTAGTTAAATGTGTCTCTGAGTTTAAGAGATTTTGATAGACAAGATTTTTTTTTTATTGAGGTACAGCTATAAATGCACAAACCGTATCCTATTGTGTAAACCTCCTTAGTACTCTTGCTGCTAGGCTTGTCCTTTTGACTAATAGTACTATACAAATTCCAATGATTTTAGATTTCATTGAGGTCCAGTTTGTTACTTTGTTTTACAATTGCTGTTGTTTTCCTTTGTATTTGTAAAACATTAAAGTGTAGTGGTCTTGATAGATTTTAATTTTATATCATGTGGAATCATTCTTTCTTTCCTTTCAACCTATCTTCAGCTAGAGGAGACAGAGGAAATAATTAGGAGGTTTTGTTTCTGTGCTGATAACAAGTTGAATGCAGGATCTTGTGGATATTGACGTATTCCAAGAAGCAAGAAAGGTCATTGATGCTCTTCAAAATAGGGAGGTAGCGCCTGCTCTAGCCTGGTGTGCTGATAACAAATCACGATTGAAGAAGTCAAAGGTACATAATAATTCCTAGATAATCAAATATGAATCTAGCTGTTTCTCTTTTTTGGTGTCTATCCTTGAAAATTAATAGACTAATCAATCAAATATGAATTTTTTTCTACTAATTTCTGTTTGTATTCCTAGCAGATATCCTGATAGAGGATAAGAAAAGTAATTTAGCATGATTAAGATTCGGAAATATGGGGTGCTTACAATTTTCCTTGTGATGGGATTTTGCATTCTTCTTCACAAAAACTAGGTGGAAAATTAAGCTTATAGATGCAATTAGTGCTCTGTGTGTGTGTGTGCACACGCACCTGTTACATGCTCAAGTGAAGGAAGGATAAGTAGAAGAACTTGCATGTGGTCATTAAATTCTGGGCTGGGGTGAATATCACCTTATTAAACAAATTAGCATGCTTGTTTGATTGGAGTATCGGACAAAATACAGTATTCTTACCTAGTATGTTGATTCTTGTCTTTTCCTTGTTTCCTTTCATGGGTTTATGAATTAAGCATCAATGTTGAGCCAAACTTTTTTTTTTTTTAAATGTATGCAGAAAATGTCTCATAGTACTGAGACATTTTCTTGGCATACTCTAATTAGTTTACTGTGCTTTGTAGACTCATTCTAGAATACAGTGAAATGCAATGAATATTCTGATTTTAGTGTTGCTTTTATAATTATTTTGACATTATGCAATACCTTTTCTGTGCTCTATCTTTGTCTATAAGTAGTTAGCTCTTATGAAGTTTCAAATTGCACTGTGAGCGTTTTTTTCTGCTTTATTGCCTTTATGTAGAATATATAGGGGAATCTCTAGCATATTTACCAAAATGGACTATAATTGCAATTATTGGATCTTTTTGAAGATTTGTGTGACCTGTGTCGATGCTTGTTGCTTTTATTGATGGCAGAGCAAATTTGAATTCCAGTTGAGACTTCAAGAGTTCATAGAGTTTGTACGAACTGAAAACAACATGCGTGCCATTGCATATGCTCGAAAACATCTTGCTCCATGGGGAGCTACCCACATGAAAGAATTGCAGCGGGTCATGGCAACATTGGCTTTTAAGAGTCACACAGAATGTGCAACATATAAGGTGACCTCCCTCATAAATGTGAATGTGAATAATAGTTATACAGTCACTGCATATGGACATTGTTCTTGATGAAGATTTTGGTCAAATGACAGGTTGAAAATTTTTTGGATTTGAGTTCAGAGACACAGCACTCTCCTCTGTGTGTGTGTGTGCATGTGATCCCCATGAAGTTTTGTGTGTGAAACTTCCTTTTTTTACTTTTTTATGTTTGTGTTTAGAAAACCATATTGTCTCCTTTCTTTATGGGCTTTACAAACGATGAATGAATTCTGTAAAATAATTATCATTATATGACTCTTCAATTTAAGAAACCAGCTTTTAGTTCTTAGGATGGCTCACTATTTTATTTCACTTCTTAGTAATTTTTGTCTGAAGTCTAACCCACCCGAGAATGTTTTTCCTTTCCCATTAGTAGACTTGGTTTCATTTGGGAAAGTAATTTGATGTCCTATGTTTTGCTTTCCAGGTTTTATTTGAACCAAAACAGTGGGACTACCTGGTGGACCAATTTAAGCAGGAATTCTGCAGGTTATATGGCATGACCCTGGAGCCCCTGCTAAATATTTATTTACAAGCTGGCTTATCTGCACTGAAAACTCCGTATCCTATAATCATTGATTTGTTACTAGCATGCAATTGCGCTTTTTCTATCTATCTCACTCCTGCATAATGCTGTGTCCAAATTTTTTCTAATCCTTTAGATACGTTTGCTGCCTTCTCCATGGCACGAGCAATTACTGGGTGCCCAAGCAGTTGCCTTTTTGCGAGGAGTGTTATAACCTATATAGGTTAGGATGGGTATAGTATCATTATCATTGTCTCTTTGGTAATAATAATCTTACTCTTGGAGACGTAGATACCCTTTCTGCATAAATTGTAGTAAATCACTGAAACCTAAATAAAAAATGAAAATAAGAGAGGATAAAGCGGTGTATCTAAGGTGAATTTTCCAACATCTTGAAAGTTTCTTATGTGACTCACAATTATTGTTGAACATTTGGTATTTCGTTCCAGTTTGTTAATAATATGATGCATGAATGTCTTACCAGTTTCTACTCTCTTGGAAGTTGGGCTGTATCTTCTCCACGATGTAGGTGTCTCTTGTGCCATCTGAGTGCTGTTTCTTTTACCTTGAATATTTTAGATACTGTTATGAGGACGATTGCACAAAGGAGGATCCGCTTTCGCAGGAGAGCTTCCGTAAATTGGCAGTGCCTTTGCCATACTCTAAGCAGCATCATTCAAAGCTGGTTTGCTTCATAACTAAAGAGCTGATGGATACAGAGAATCCACCACAAGTCTTGCCCAATGGCTATGTCTACAGCACTAAGGTTCAAATTATTCTAGAAGTGAATGAGTAAAGTTTGTAGAGTTAGATTAGTCTTAACATTTTTTTTTTCTTTTTCTTTTTTCTGTCTCCGCAGGCGCTTGAAGAAATGGCGAAGAAAAACAATGGTAAAATAACCTGTCCTAGAACAGGATTAATCTGCAATTATTCTGAGGTTGTAAAGGCATATATATCATAAAATGAACACTCCCTTGTTGGGCTCTGAAGTCATCTTTGGATACTATTGATAATTTAGGTTAATTCCTTGCGCACCTTTTGGTTGCTGCATTGGTGACGTGCTACATGTACATATGCAAAAAAAAAGTCCTCTTAGTGTTTTTCTCTTCTTCTTCTTCTTCTTCTTTTTTTTTTTTTTGGTTGAATTCTGAATAAAGAAAACTGAAAACGAACTCATTATCATTGAAATTGTTGATATGTGCTTTTCTTGCTTAATTCAAAATAAAGAAAATTAAATCAATCAGTTATCATTGGATTTGATCAATTCCATTTGTCTAATGCATTTATTATCCTAAAATTAGGAAGAAAAATTTGAGGTAAATTTAGTGTATTATACATCGAAAATTAATCTTATTAGAGTGAGATATGTCGTTAAATGATTTTCAAATTGAAATTTTCATATTCATTTGTATGGTTTAAATCAAAAATTTACTATGATTAAATATTAAAATTTATTAACATTTAATGGCTTGTCTAATTTTGAAAGAATTGATTTACAATGTTGTAATCCAAGAATTTCTCTAGAATGAGAAATGTGATGTGTTTAAGGTTTGGATATGGTTTTGTAAAATCCGAACCTAATTCGACTTTGAATATTTTTCTAGTTGTCACTAATATCAAATATTAGGTTTCGAAATCATAATCAAGCTTTGGTTCTCACCTGTTTGGGGGATGTTTGGTTAATAGGAACAAAAAAGTGAGAATAAAAATCAAGAACAAATAAGATTCTAATTTAATTGTTAACGAGTTCAACTTTTCAAATTCAAACCAGAGTTATGATGTCCCTTTTAAAAAGGAATTGCATGCGTTGCCTGATAATATCAAAAGAATCATTATTACTTGTTCTTATTTTAGAAGCTTAGATTATGATCTCCTACATTTATCTCATAATGTAAATACTCAAAACATCAAAATAGTCATTATCATGAATTAGGTTATGATTAGTCACAGAGAAAGTTGCCATATTGGAAGGCACCAAACACCAAAACAATGAAGAAAATGACATTATCTGAACATTTCTACATGTCATATGGAGAACAATTCCTCCACTTCCTCACAGAATTGTACAAATATATTCTTCTAAGTTGCAATTTGCAAATAATTCCATGCACCACTAGACAATCCTTGTCCAACTATAGAAAATTAAGATTTTCCCATGTTCAGAACCAAAATTGATTTTTAATCTGTACTGTCTGTGGTTGCACATGTAAATTGTCCTCTCTTTTTTTTACTGCTCAGTCGAACAACACTTCTATGATAACTAGTAGCTAGAATCATTCATAGCTGTCCGCTGTGACAATGTTGCACAGTAATTCTTCAGCCATAACGATACAGATTTGAGGATACGAAGCTCACCGTTGAGGAGATCTAAAGCCATTTGCTTTCGAAGAGCGAATCTTTTACACTTGGTGGGAGAATCAACAGGCCCCAACAACTGTACAATACATGCAAAGGTTTAGAACAAGTAAAAAGTTTCAGCATAGAGAACAGGCAAAATTCATTCCTTCTAGTCTCTCTTAATATGTCACACAGGAGATCTCTCGAAGAATTCCATACTCGTCAAATCTCGGTGTGTCGATATATCCAAGTTGAGATGACAGTAACCAAAGAATTACAGTAAATTTCCAGTCTTTCTATGGAATCCTACTAATGCTGAATCAGCCTGGCAATAAAATTTTGCTCAGAGTTCCATTAAAATTGGCACTGGTGGCAGGTTCACAAATATTCGAGTCACATGAATGAACCAACTGGGGTTTCATGGTGAGCCAACAAAATCTTGACCCACCATTTATTTCAAAACATCATAGGTATCTAATACACCAATTAAATTTAACCTAAAACTAAATAATGAGGATAAACTACAAATGAATACCTTTATAGAGATGTTATATTCCTCGAGAAGTTGAGTGATTTGTGACAGCAATATCTCATGGGCTTGGATCTCTCTGCGGCTATTTTTTAAAGGCCGCCGAGCCAAACGACTATCATTTTGTGCAGCTTCCCTGACCAAATCATTCAAATCTGGATATTCCAGTATACTGATTAAAATTAAAAAAAAAAAATAAACACTTACAGACTGGCATGAACAAACCAATACCAGTTCTATAAAATTTCATATCAGGTGACAAAAATTATTTGAAACATACCTTGATGAGAGGTGCAACATAGAACACGAGCAAATGCGCGAAGAGACTGTGGCAAACCCTTCCCTTTCCCTCCAGCAGACTTCACTTCCCTATGTGATGATGAAGTTATCAGAGGATTCACCAGATATATGAGGTAAAAGCAATCATGTATCGTCTTCAACAAACAAATAACTTAAGCAGGACTTATCATGCCATAGCAGCATCCCCTTTTAATTAACCAATCCAAGCATGCTGCATTTGCATAACATTTTGTATGAATCTTACCAACTAAAATTACACATTAAAATATCAACAAGCTTGCCCCCTTTTGAAACAGAAATTATACGACAGATCCAAAAGAAGCAATTTAGCCCACAACTTGTCATGCGCAATTTGCCCTCACTTTGATGGATATCCATCTTACCTGACTCTAATATTGATATTATCCTTTTTAGGTGTTATTTTACTATTAAAAAAAAAGACTTAATAGGTAATACCAGATCCTGATATCCTGCATCACACCAGAGCCTGCCCTACCCCAAAATAAGAGGGGGCGTCATGATAAAACCCACTCCAGACAACCTGTTGCCAACTTACATACATATCTGTTACTTGTTGAAACATCATCACACCATTTACAAGGGCAACTGGACAGGTATTGCATTACAACTCTTGCAAGATAAAAAAAATACATCCTTATGCATCACATGTTAAGGACAGCATAAAACTGTACATGAAAATGTTGGCCCTGATTTCCAAAATGTTCTATTTCTGTGTTGCCACTAGATGACAATATGATATAAAAGGAACATTATCCATTTTGGCCCCATGGTGACAACATGGGTTGCCTGGATACAGTTCTAAGCTTAAAGAAGATGTTGCAAAGGAAGATTGGCATATGATAGCCCCAAATTTTTAACAATGTTTTTATTTTTTGGAACAATCAGCAGAATGAATGAAAATCAGACCCTAAATCTCTCTATAATGATTGATCATATATAGCACAGAAATCACTGGTGCTAGCCCCTGTGACAAACCAGCCAATTAGAAGAAGCCCATTTTCTTTTCATCTATTTTCACAGATTAGTAGACCAATCATTTCTCATATAAAAAAGGCATTCATCATTAACCATTACAATTTAGCACCAGTCTCAATAACATTTCACATTATAAATCCAAAAGCATTTCTTCTATTCAAACTCAAGCATTACTTCTGTGTCTTGATTCTATCAAAATAAGTTTGAAATTGCTCCACTTATGGAACTGCAATACTATTTAATATCAAATGGTGAACCAAACCTCAGAAGTCAGAACTCACTTGATTATGAAAGAATCCCATGAAGACTTAAAGCCATTGTCATCCTCAATGGTTGGTAAATGATGTCTTTGCAAGATGTTCAACTTCATTTCACGTAAGGAATCATGGTGAGGTATATCAATCCGAATTCTGACCTGAGAATTGCCAATGTCATTTACAGAAGATACAGACACAAATTAGAATGTGTTAAAAAAAAGCACTAAGAAGATCAGGTAATGAAATAGTTTAAATTAAGCAAATAATTAATTTAAATGACAAACTACTGCATACATCTGAAAAAGACAACAGCAACAACTAGTCGACTCAAACAAAAGAATTACTCATTAAGCAAGGAATGAATTCATACATCTTGGAGGCTTTTGAACAAATCTAGAGGCCCATATTTAAACAGCCTTTGAAAAAATTACTGATCAAAATAATTACTCATTGAGGATCAAGCAAAACTCTCCAAGATGTATGAATTTGTCCCTTGAACATACCATTAGACAGCATTCTTCAACCCAAGACTAACCTGATCATGGATGTTATAAGGAAGGATAAACCCAAATTCCAAAAGCAGGGTGGCATTTGAAAATTTTCCATATCTGATCAGTACCTGCTTAAGTGTTTCAAATGAACTTAAGGATAATGGAAGGTGCAAGGATGGTATTTTACAGCCTCACAAGATAGCATGAATAGTTGAATAATGAATACATTCACATGGAGCGTGTAGAGTAACACCAGAAACACATGGGTATTAATACTAACACCAGTTATACTACATTACTGATATGGGACATAAATCATGATTTTATGTTAGGTGATTATTTGTACCGTAGCATTTCAAGTTTCAGTAACTATATTGACAGTGCAAACAAAATACGAACGGCATGTAGGATATGGTGATCCAAAATCACTGTACAAATAGCATCCAAGGATACATATTTAATTGTTAAGCAGCAAAATCTCTCTTCATACAAAGAGGAAAAAAGCAAAAGGACAATGGTGAGAATCATAAAAGAAGGAATACAAAAATCAGTCAAAAAATAATACCAGGATTTAACATTATACAGTAATTATCAGCAGACAACTGCACTCATATTTATGTTTGGGAACATTCTTTGGATTCAAATCCCAGCTGAATTGCATATAACAAAAACAGGGAATCATAGACCTAACTTCACGGTGGTGACCTATTGCAATGCAATTTTTTTTTTTTTTTTGCAAAAATTCCAAAATGCATGAAATAAATAGATATTCAAGAAGTTAACTAAAATTTAATAGATGCATCTAATTAATGAGATTGAACACATCAGGTAAAGAGAATACATGATCTATCCATCATCTATTAAACAAAAGAAGATTAAAAAACACCGAAAGGGTGTCCAGGAGAGTCCTCTCCTGAGACAAAAAGTGTCGAGCAAAAATTTCATGTGGTAAAAGTATTGAATGATATGTGTTGATGCAGGACAAAAAGTATGAACAATTGAAAGAGAATTGTATTCCTCTTATTTTTATTACCAAACAACAATGCCGGCTTTTTATACACATTAACCTAGCAAAAATAGGAAACCTAATAATATACAAAATTATCTCCGAAATAGAAAAGCTAATTATCTCCTAAATAGGAAAGCTAATAATATACAAAATTATCTCCTAAATAGGATTTTCTCTACACTCCCCCTCAAGCTGGTGAGTAGTTATTCTCCATTCTCAGCTTGGATATGATTGTTTGAAAATCTAAGCTGTTCAATCATTTAGTTAAGACATCTGCAAGTTGACCACGTGTAGAAACATAGGGTGTACATATCAATCCACTCTCTAGCTTCTCCTTAATGAAATGTCTGTCCACTTCAATATGTTTTGTCCGGTCATTTTGTACTGGATTATGAGCAATACTGATTGCGGATTTGTTATCACAATAAAGTCTCATAGGACCATCCCATTTAATCCTCAAGTCTTTAAGAATAATTTTCAACCAAAGTAACTCACAAACACCTTGGGCCATAGCTCGAAATTCAGCCTCTGCACTTGATCGAGCCACGACATTTTGCTTCTTACTCCTCCAAGTTACTAGATTCCCACCAAGAAAGGTACAATATCCTGAGGTTGACCTCCTATCAACAATTGACCCAGCATAGTCTGCATCAGTATGTGCTTCTAGTATCAAACCTTCATTTCTTCTAAATAAAGTACATTTTCCCGGTGTTCCTTTAAGGTATTGTAGCACTCTGTGAACAGCTTGCAAATGAGCCTTCCTTGGATTGTGCATAAACTGACTAATTACGCTTACTGCATAGGCTATATATGGCCTTTTGTGAGACAGATAAATGAGTTCTCCCACAAGCCTTTAATACATCTCTCTATTAACTGTGGCATCTTCCTCTGTTATACCAAGTTTAAGGTTAGGACCTATAGGAGTGCTTGCTGGTTTACATGCAATTTTTCCGGTTTCTTCAAAAAGATCCGTAATATACTTTTGTTGAGAGATAAAGATCCCTTGTCCAGAGTATGCAACCTCCCAAAGAAATACTTCAGCCTCCCTAATGACTTAATCTCAAACTCTTTAGCCAAACACTTGCTCAACACCTGTTTTTCTATATCATCATTCCTTGTTATTATTATGTCATCCACATACACTAAAAGAGCTGTAACTCCCCCTGAAGGAGAGTGTTTGATAAATAGTGTATGATCTCCCTGACTTTGCTTATAACCACTTGCCAACATGACTCTAGTAAACCTTCCAAACCATGCTCTTGGTGATTATTTGAGGCCGCACAAAGATTTTTTCAATCTACACACAGTATTAGTAGCCAAGTTCTTCCCATATCCAGGTAGAATCTCCATATATATCTCTTCTTCCAACTCCCCGTGCAATAAAGCATTCTTAACATCGAACTGTTGTAAATCCCAACCATAATTAGCTGCTAGTGACAATAATACTCTTACTGAGTTCATTTTTGCAACAGGAGCAAAGGTCTCCAAGTAATCAATCCCATATGTTTCAGTGTAACCTTTGGCTACCAACCATGCCTTGTACCTCTCAATTGACTCGTCTGCTCTATACTTCACCGTGTACACCCATTTACAGCCTAATGGTTTCTTTTGCGCTGGTAACTTCACCAATTCCCATGTCTTGTTTTTCTCTAATGCTTCCATTTCCACATTCATAGCTTGTTTCCACTTTTCATTGAATAAAGCATTGGATAAGGTGATAGGGATTGTGATAGTGTTTACGCTTATAAGGAAGGCTTGGTGCGAGGGTGAAAATTTTTGGAATGATAAATATTGTGCAAGGGGGTATAATGGTTGTTTTGTACATTCTCTGGTTTTCTTTCGGAGAGCAATTGGTAGGTCTTGTTTGTCATTATTTTCCTGCACTTCAAGATTACCTTGTAATGAAGAGTTAGAAATTGTTACCTCATTCAAAGGACTTGGATTGGACTTTTGAATTTGCACAAGATCATGAGTGACCATCTTCTTTCTCGTGAACACCTTGTCAAATCTTACATCACCAGGGGTTAAATCAGACTTTGTTTGGGGCTGTCTAGGCTGTGTTTCAGGCTACTGTATTTCGAGTTATTTTTCAGAATGCTGTATTTCAGGTTGTTGTTCAGGTTGTTGTATTTCAAGTTGTTGTTCAGGCAGCTGCGTTTTTTCAGGTGGTTTGGATCTAGGTTTAGGTTCAAGCAAAGATGAAGTATCAAGTAAGGAACTATGACCAGTATCCTCATCTTCCTTAATTGGATTCTCCCCCTGAAGATGAGGAGTGTTGAAATAAGGTTTGTTCTCATCGAATGTGACATCTACTGAGATAAATTTTTTTTTGAAAGGAGGATGATAACATTTGTATCCTTTCTGAGTTGATGAATAACCCACAAATACACATTTTAATGCTCTCGGATCCAATTTCCCTCTTGTTTGAATATGGACATGGACAAAAGACACACACCCAAAAATTCTAGGGATTAGATTATT
>CANXYC010412171.1:0-18808 GCA_948193065.1 Aleurites moluccanus
ATTCCTCAATAAATTCTGAATTCCTCCTCCTAAGAAATTTTCCAAATATACAAAAATTAGGGTTTCTCCAATCAACAATATTCCACATGATTTCCATTAATTTATTATCTTAGAATCTCTATTCTTAATTCCCAACAATAATCCCATTAATCTCTTAAAGAAAAACTATATTAAATTTCACATTAAATTTCGGAGTTACTGTTCACAGCAGTTCAACCTCCAAATTTTCTCCCACATTAATTACCATTAATTGCTTCAATTCACTAGCAATAAATTCTACATACCCAGAATTAATTATCCTAACCCATAGACTTAAATAAATCCAAAGAAAACAACTTAGGATGAAGATTTACCTTATTTTCTTCAAACTGAGATTATGCAATTACTGCTCAGATTTTTTTTTTTTATGATTATGCCTTAATATAGACTAAGCTAGAAGTCTATTGCATTAATCTAAGTATTAATGCCTTAGAATATAAAATGGATTAAATCTGAGAAGAAAACTGAATTTTTACGAAAGGAAGAAAGAAGGGAAAAAGCGTGAAAAATCGCTACTGGGGTTGCTGGGTTTAAATAGACCTCTGCCCAGAAATACGCTAGCTAGCTCGCCTCGCCAAACCTACCTCGGCAAAGGTATCTCGCCTAACCAGCTCGCCAATCCTGATCCGACAATGCTGCCTCGCACATTCCAGCTTGCATATGCTGCCTCGCCAGACTCTCCTCGCAACTCGTCCTCGCATATGCCTCTTCGGCAATGCTTCTTTGCCTCTTCGCTAACTGCCACTCCGCATATTCTCTCTTCACGCAATGCCTCTTCCTTTTAGCTCTTCGCCAAAGCTCTTCGCCAAACGCCACTTCGAAAAACTCACTTCACCACTTTGCCATAATGCCACCTCGCATTGCCAGTCTGCAAAATGCCTTCTCGCATTATGCTGGCTCTCCATAACCAATACTTCTAAGTTAAATTCTTGTCTGAACATCCCCCACTAAGCTAGCTCGCAAATGAGCTACAATAACTCAAACTTATCAATTCTTCTTGTAACTTACAACCAATAGGAAGTAACACAACATATCAAAATTTCAAATCAAAATGATCAATACACAAACCGTAGTGACTCTCCAAAAGTCACCTAGACTTCTGCCTCATAATCCAACCGAATATCCCTAATACAAATCACTCTACACTGAGATATACTTATCCAAAAATTCTGAAATTTTACAAGTATTATATCAACATATAAAGGAACATTTTTCATGTTTACAACTTCAGCTAATTCTTCCTCAGTCATTCCAGTAATTCCAAACATACACTGCATCCCTGCAGAAACTCTCAACCAAACCAGCCTTGCTCAAATAAACACAACTCATCACATATACAGAATTTTGCCAAACCGTTTTACAGAATTATAGCTACGACATAAATTAACAACTTTTATGTTTTACACTTTACCAAATTATATCCTTAAGAACATGAAATAATCAACACTGAATTCTACTACATCCAAAATGAAAGTTTTCTGAAATTTACAATATTCTCATTTAGAATTTATAAATTCTCCAAACATATAAAAATCAATAAATACAATACAAAATGGAAGATATTACAGATTATTACAATGGAGCTTCTTGGAGTAAATAAGTCAAGAAGCCCGATCTTCTCTATTAGCCCCCTCACGAGCTACGCTATCACCTGAAATCCACAGAAGAGGAGTGAGCCTTCAACTCAGTAAGATATGAATAGTATACAATAAGAACTGAATATCGAATCATGGTTATGAACAAATAATTATACATATAAGCATAAAAGAGGTCATGAGCTTTACTTGAAAGAAATGTGGTTATCATAATGGTTGGGCTATATCAAATCATGTCAAATTCAAATCATGGTTCATATTTAGAACATAAAATGCCCACAAAGAATGGCATTATCAAATCTCATCTGATAGAACTGATCACATATCATAACATACGTATCGGTAGCCTTGCTACCTCAACGTGCACACATGCTTGGCCAGGCATGCGCCTAGAGCTCCTGGCCCCCTCTAGGTGGAACACCAATAAAAACCCTGTCGGCTGGGCTCCTAAAGTGCACAATGGACCAATAAATTTACTCTCATTGGGAAAAGCGTTCTATCCATGGATTATGGGTTTCAAAATCATAAAAAGCATATTGGTCGCAAGACCATCATCTAATAACATCATTCAAATCGGGTTCACAAGCAAGAAATATATGTACTTGATCCAAGAATATTGATCAAGCCATTCACATTATTCAAGCATATAAATATATATATATACAATAGAGAATCAAATATAAGAATACTTGATCATTTTAATTTCAAAGAACAATAGTTAAATAGAATGTTCATACTTACCTCTTACACAATTTCTCCTAAATTCCTCTTTAGAATTCTACTCAATTAATTCCTCAACCAATTCGAATTTTTTCTCCTAAGAAATTTCCCAAATATATAAAAATTAGGATTTCTCCAAACCAATAATATTCACATAATTTTCTAATAATTAATTATCTCAGAATCCCAATTCTTAATTCCCAACAATAATTTCATTAATCTCTTAAAGAAAAAACTGCATTTAATTTGCATTAAATTTTCAGAGTTACTATTCATGACAGTCTCAACCTCCAAAATTCTCCCACATTAATTACCATTAATAGCTTCAGATCACTAGAATTAAATTCTATATATCTAGAATTAATTATCCTAACCCATAAACTTAAATAAATCCAAAGAAAATAACTTAGGAAGAAAATTTACCTTATTTCCTTCAAACTGAGATTTCTGCAAATACTGCTCAAATCTGATGATTCTGCCTTAATACTGAATAATCTAGAGTTCTATTGCATTAATTTGAGTATTAATGCCTTAGACAAGAAATGAAAATATTCTGAGAAAAGACTGAAATTAAACGAAGGAAGAAAGAAAGAAAATTGTGGAATGCTACTGGGGTTCACTGGGCTTAAATAGACACTGCCCCAGAAATACGCTAGCCAGCTCGCCTCGCCAGACCTGCCTCGGCAAAGCTACCTCGCCTATCCAGCTCGCCAATCCCACTTCGCATTCCCAGCTCGACAGTCCCACTTCGCATTCCCAGCTCGCACTTCCAGCTTGCCAAACTTGATCCGGCATTGAATCCTCGCTATTCCAGCTCGCATATGCTACCTCGCGTATGCGGCCTCGCCAGACTCTCCTCGCAATTCTTCCTCGCATATTCCACCTCGGCAATGCTTCTTAGCCTCTTCACCTGTTCGCTTCTTCACGAACTACCTTTTCACACAATGCCTCTTCGCCAAATCCTCTTCGCCTTAGCTCTTCGCCTTTCCTCTTCGCCAAAGCTCTTTGCCTTTCCTCTTCGCCAAAGCTCTTCGCCTTTCTTCTTCGCCAAAGCTCTTCGCCTTAGCTCTTTGCCAAATCTCTTTGCCTTTTGCCACTTCGGCAACCTCACTTCGCTACTTCACCATCACGTCACTTCACATTTCCATTTTGCAAAATGCCTCATCGCATTTTGCTGGCTCGCCATAACAAATTCTTCTAAGTTAAATTCCTGCCTGAACATCCCACACTTAGCCAGCTCGCAAATGAGCTACAAATATCTAAACTTACTAATTCTTTTTATTACTTACAATCAACATGCAGGGGCAAAACATATCAAATTTTCAAATCAAAATAACCAACACACAGACCGTAGTGACTCTCTAAAAGTCACCCAGACTCCTATCTCAAAATCTAACCGAATAATCCTGATACAATTTACTCTCCACTGAAATATACTTATCCAAAAATTCTGAAATTTTATAGTCATCATATCAACATACAAAGGAACATTTTTTATGTTCACAACTTCAGCTAATTCTGCCCCAATCATTCCCAGTAATTCCAAACAGATACTGCATCCCTGCAGAAACTCTCAACCAGACCAGCCTTGCTCAAATAAACACAACTCAATACATATATAGAATTTTGCCAAACCATTTTAACAGAATTATAATTAAGACATTCATGTTTTACACTTTACCAAATTATGTCTTTAAGAATATGAAATGGTCATCACAAAATCTTGCAGCATCAATAATCAAAACTCCTGAAATTCTCAACATTCTCATTTAAATTTAATAAATTCTCCAAACATACAAAATCAATAAAAGCACTATAAAAATGGCAGATATTACAATATTTCATCCCCTTAATAAAATTCATCCTCGAATTTTCTTATTGTCTAATTTGGTTATCGTGGCACATACCTTAAATAGTCTCCAAATAATTTTCCAATCAATTTTTCAAATCACTTATTAACATTTTTATACTAATACCCTATTTCTATAGTTTCCATACCACTTATTACAATTATATGATTCATAAATATTCAAAAACTAAAGTCTCATTCTTCTTAATCACCATAACCTTTAATCCGCTATCATCCATTAATATCATTACACTAGTCATTTATCTCTTTAAATCATCACAACATTATTAATACATAATTCAGAATCAGAATGCCATCTCACTTATTAACTTTATCTTTTAATTAATCATTATTCATAAATTACAATCGTATTTCTTAATTTCTTAATGTACTATACCTCAATACTTATTTATCACTTATTATCGCCATTATAGAAATCCTCGTTTTTCATTAGTTTCTCATCGTACTTAATCAGTATAAACTTAAATCTGTGACTGTCCCTCTATTATAATCATATTCTTAAATCGTCACTATTATATGTCTCAATAATTTCAAATTTCTGTTATTCGAAACCATTCATCATTTATACCTTTCAACTTCTAATTTACTTTTTATATCTTAATAGTTGTAAATTTACATTATTTGGAATCAATTATCACTTATCAAGAAGTCATACCAATATAGACTGCAATTATCTATTTCCAATATTTTTAATTACTTCACTTGCTCATCATTCTTATCGCATATAATCTATTGTCTAATTAATTATAATAAAAATGTCCTTTTTATACTATTACTCAAAACACTTATCAAAACTATCCTTACTTCCTATATGACTTCTAATGGTTTCCATAATTCACTAAAATATCCATTTACTATCTATTCAAATTATTTCTATGGAATCCATCATCAATATAATATTAGCTCATCTTATAATATATTTACAAATATCAATTTAACCATTTCTTAGAACATTTCTATAATTCAATAAAATTCTTAAGAAAACACTTCAATTTTTGATTCTTTATTTTTCCTTATTCACTTTCTTACTGTCCAATCAACTATAATAATTTTATTATTCACTAATTATATCATTCTTATAAATTTCTATACCTTTATCACAACTACTATCTACTATCTTTATTCTCTATCTTACTAATCGATTTACGCCTCAAATTTCATTTTTTACTATTTTTCCTTATTTCTTATTAAATATATCACATGAATTCTTTACCTTTATTAATTTCTATGCTGCTAATTCTCATTATACTATCAATACATAATCAAAAATTATGGTCTTATTTTTCTTAATCATTATTCTCTAATTCACTCTCTTTGATAAATTATGGCTAAGTCTTTACACCTCAATAATATAAATTTTCTATTACTTATCACTTATTAATCAATTATCACCTATAATCACATACTTAATCTTTCACTGATCTTTATCAAAATCGACTCCAATTCTTTATTTTATATCTTAATCCCTTCAATATATTATCACCTAATACCAATTCTCATTAAGTACTAAAATATCAATATTCATTAATATAACTTATCCTACTATTTCTTTGGCTTAACTTGTGAAAGAAATACAATACATTCACAAGTATTATGGACTTTTGATCTTGTTCTTACTCCGAGATTTGGATTACCAATGATTCGAGTGTCCTTAATCTCATTCCTAACTCTTGGATGATTAGGTTATTGATGTTGATGAATAGGTTGTGTAGATTCTTGATCTTCTTTATCAAAATCCATGATATTTTCTTCTTATTCTTCTAAGGTTAGATCACCAATCATGTCTTCAACGACTTTATCATGATCATCCTTATCAACATTCTTAGAAGAAATATTATCAAATATAACATGAATGGATTCTTCAACTAAGAGTGTCCTTTTGTTGAAGACTCTATAAGCTTTGACATTTATAAAGTAACCAATAAAAATAGTTTCATCCGATTTGGCATCAAACTTACTAAGATTAACTTTACCATTATTTAACACATAACCTTTGCAACCAAAAGGATGGAAATATGCAACATTAGGCTTTCTTTCTTTCCATAACTTATATGGATTCTTTTTAAGGATACACTTAACCATTGCTCTATTAACAATGTAGCAAAAGATATTAACTGCTTCGGCCCAAAAATATTTAAGGCAAATTATTCTCACAAAGCATAATTCTTGCCATTTCAATAAGCGACCTATTTTTCCTTTCAATAACACCATTTTATTGAGGAGTTCTAGGTGATATGCCATCTTCTTTGAAATATATTTCAAACTCGGAGTTTTTAAATTCTTTTCCATTATCACTTTTAATGCTATAAATAACATATCCTTTTTTATTTTGCAAAGATTTTATGAGAGGAATAAATAAATGAAATGCATCATGTTTGTGTGCAAGAAATAATACCTATATAAAATATTGAATAGTCATCAGCTACAACAAGATAATAATTCCTTCCATCAAGGCTTGTGGTTCTAATTGGACCAAATAAATTAATATGCAATAGTTGAAGAGGTCTAGAAGTTGAAATAATATTTTTAGATTTAAAAGAACTTATAGTATATTTGCCTTTAGCACATGCATCACAAATATTTTCATTTTTAAAAATTAGCTTAGGCAAACCTTTTACCATATCTATTTTAAAAAGTTTTGAGATAATATCCATACTAGCATGGCCAAATTTCCTAGGCCATAAGAATGGATCCTCATCTTTAGAAGCAAATAAGCAAAAATTTTCATTTGATACATTATTTAGGTCCATAATATAAATGTTTCCTTAGCAATGACCTAAGAAAATAATATTATTGGTTTTAATATCTACCACTTCACAAGCAAATGATTAAAAATTGACTTTAAAACCAACATCACATAATTGACTAATGCTAAGTAAATTATATTTGAGTTTATCAATAAAGAGAACTTTGGAAATAGATACATTACCATTGCTAATATAGCTTATTCCAATTACTTTTCCTTTGGAATTGTCACCAAAGCTTATATTTCTACTTTTGGTTTTAAGCTCTTCAAATTTTGATTTGTCTCCGGTCATGTGCTTTAAGCAACCGCTATCCACAATCTAATTGTTCTTCTTTTTCTTTTGAACTTCAAGTAGGTCTTCATCCATTGTCTCTTTATTTTTCAATTCCATGAGACATAAATTGACTTTCTTCTCTTCTTTTTTTTTCGGAAGATTCATCATCACTTGAAATATCACTCCCACTTCATGCGACATAAGCTCTGTTCTTCCTTTTAAATCTTCTATTTTCCTTTTCATTTCATTTCTTTTGTTTGAAATTTGGATAATCCATCTTTATATATTCGGGCTTCTTATATTTGAAGCATATGATTTCATTTTTCTCGTCTTTTATCTTTTTTTTTTTTTTTTTTTTTGTCTTTGAAATTTCTCCTCTTGAATTTGTTTCTTGATAGAATTTGCTAAATTTTCTAGTAAGAGGAGTAATTTCATCATCTTTCTCTTACTCACTAGAAGATTCATCATTCTTCTTAACAATTGATTTCAAAGCAATTCCTTTTCTTTCTTGGAAGATTTTTCTTTTTCCTTTTCTCTTATAGCTTCTCTACTATTAAACTTTAACTTAAAAGTCATAAAATTTCCAATCAAATATTCAAGAGTTAAAGAACTTAAATTATTTGATTATTTAGTGGCATCAAATTTTGCTGGCAATGATCTCAAAAGCTTTGTAATAAGATCCTTTTGAGTGAAGACCTTGTCAAGCCCTTTCAAATCATACATTATAGTAATGAATCTTTTATATATTTCACTAATTGTTACTTTTTTCTTTATAGTGAAATTTTCAAAGCTATACATAAGCATATTTATTTTTGTGTCTTTAATTTTGTTTGTGCCTTCATGAGTTACTTTTAGCATATCCCAAATTTCTTTTGCTGAATCACAAGCTGATACACTATTAAACTTGGTGGCATTAAGGAAACAAAATAAAAGATCCAAAACTTTTAAAATTATTTGTTATTATTCTTTTATCTTAAGCTGTATAAGCTGAATACTCTTTTGGAGTAGAAATGTTTTCCACCATAGATACATATGATCATTTTTCTATCACTTTTTATAAAAGCTTACATCATTTAGAATATATGTGAACTCTCATTCTAACCTTTTATTGATTGTAGTTGACTCCATGAAATAGTAGTGGTCTTGTTAAGTATTGACCTTCTTTAAAAATGAAAGTAGAAGTGTCATGCCATAGAAATATATTTTAAGCTCTAAAAATCATGAGATTTGTATAAAATAGAGCATAAGTTCTGATACCAATTATTATCCCATAATGGCAATATTCCTAGGGGTGGATAGGAATTTTGAAAATTTTATGCAAAATCAAACTATAATACAATATCAACTAATATAAATGCAACCAATATAATAAAAAAGATAGAGTTAGAGATTGCTTAGCCAATTTATAGTGGTTCGGAGCTCAATATCTACTTGATATTAAGGTTCCACAATTAAGGGTTTATAATCCAACTCATTACAATAGTTCCACCAAATTTTGCTCTCTTTACAACGTGTAACCTACCCAACCAAGTCATTTTCCGTAAAGACTCAAGAATTTTAAAGTCTATCTTAAGACTTTATATTGCATTTAGAAGATTACAAAATTTAGCACAAATATCTCTTACTAGCACAAGCTATAATGAATACTAAAAACACAAGTGTTGAGCACAATGTGTTCAAAATACAAAGAAGTGAGAAAATATAGTAATCTTAATGGAATAATTGATTTTTGGCTTTTCAAAAACTTGTTCCAACTTCAAAATATCATCTATTTAAAGTCTTCAATCTCTATGACCATTTGGGGGTGCATTTAATGCAAATCAGACTTCGAAATATATTTTCAACGAATATATGTGATAGCCTAACCACCAATAATGGGTGTTATCATGATGTAATGATTGTTTCATGTAAATTTGTAATGGGCGTGAAGAAATATAATGGTTGAACACTTATGCTCACTATATCTTTATTGATTTTTCAGCTAATATCATGTAAAAGCTGCTATGATATAGTAATGGTCATTCCAAATTGTAAGGGGCGTTACACATTATAACGAGTGTTAAAATCGCTTTTGCGTCTCTTGATCCTTTTTGAACATTTTTCTTGTAACGACTATTACAAAAGCATAACAGAAGTTCCGCATCAGTAATGGGCATTCCAATATGTAATGATCATTAAAATTGCTTATGTGTCTCTAGTTCATTTTGAGCATATTTCTTTAACGGTCATTACATGCTTGTAATTGTCGTTACTTGTTCTTGCAATATATAGCTTTAAATAGACACAAACAATTCAGTAGTATATCCTTTTTAATGTAATAAAGTTAGTTTAATCAAGTATCAATGTATTTAATTAATCAAGAATTTACAAAATATCATCAAAATCATCAAAAGGTCAATGATGACTATATTTATTCCTTATTGTTTGTCATATTTTTATCCTCATTTATCCTATATAATTATATACTTTTTATTTATGTTTTTAATAACTTTTAATTATTTTTATTTTGTGTTTTAATAAAATGAATCTAATTAGCATATTAAAGAATTTTGTGCGTTTAAATCTCTTGTATAGGTGTTTTGAGTGAAAATGAAGCAAGTTAACTTGGTTGGAAGCCACCAAGGCCTTGATATGAAGCCAAGTGTGTAGAGCCCTCAAAAGGCCCTAAGGCTTTGACAAAGAGCTAAGGATATGAAGCCTCCAAAGACCCTAAGGGTGTGGGAGTCCTTCAATTCCCCCTGACCTTACCACTTCTTCCAAGATCGTGCCCCTCTTCAATTACCCCATAAGAGTGGAGTGAAGGCCAAGGGCATGAGAGCCTTTCAAAGCCCCACGGTCTTGCCACTTCCTCCAAAGTTGTGCCTTTCTCTAAAAATGACCCAAGGCAGTGAGCTTACTCCAAGTTTGTGCCTCCTTCCACATAACCCTACGGCCATGCCCTTTCCTCAAGGGTGTGCCACCATCTCTTAAAGCTTCCAAGCTTATGACTCTTCCTCTATGAACATGGCCACCTCACAATCAAGCCCAAGGTCGTGATCCTTCCAATCAAAACAGTGTATCTCTGATACAATTTAAGATACAGATATTCAAATGAATTCAAAAGTGCATTAAAGATAATTCAAGTTGAAGATATGGAAAGATATAAGATAATTCAAAAAAAGATATGGAAAGCTTGATCTGAGGAGCTAAAGAAGGGATTTAAAAAGAGGGGACCAAGAACACTAAAATGGGGGGAGAGATGACTAGGGTACAAGACCTTAGCAATCGCCATGCTTTAGGGTTGATAGACACAATAGCTTTAGATTTCTTTTATGTTTTCTTTGTTCTTTTTCATTATAAGTTTTAGTTTTATAATTGGAATTGGAATAAAAGTGAGAGTGTCGAGGAATCAAACTACGCTTTGAACGAGGATTTCATACTGAATAAATTTTCTTTCTCTTTTAAATATATTTCTTGCTTTTGTGTGTTTATTTTGATTAGCCTTCTATCAAAATAAATGCCATGATTGTTTTAAATATGTTTACTATATCCAATTTCATTATGAACTAACGCTCTTATTCTAGGGTATATAATGAAACCTTTTTCATGATGCATGTTTAGGTTAATATCTTGAAACTTAGAACTCATTTACATTGTTAATTTGGTCTTTATTCTTATATAGGTGCGTTACGAACACTTGTATACAATTATTAATTAGTAAATTGAAAGTTAAGGGTAAATATCAAGTATGAAATTAACAATATACTATTAAAACCTTGGGAAACTTAGTTGACATGTCCATTGATGGACCATCTTGGGCTTCTCCTAATTGCAATCTCAACCATGTATGGAATAGGCTTACTGGAGAAGATAATTTTGATTCTACCACAAATTTGGTAACCAAAATTCAAAATGTAAGTATAAGAATTATTCATCGATTTTTAACTTATTCGATGTTGGAAAAAAGGGAAAAGTATGGGTTTGTTAGCAAGGAGGAATTGTTTATTCTTAGTAGAATCTCTTTTAATTATCCATTTGGAGTTGCTTGAAGATTTGCTAAAGCTTTTTGAGATATAACTTCAAGTAATTCAGGAAATATTGTCTTGATCATATACATTACTGTTATTGCAAAATATTTTTAGTATCTTGCTCCCTCAGATGAAACATTCAAAGGTGATATCTCTAAATTAGATTTTATTGGGCTTAGTACATTCCGGGAGTTAGCTCTCGATGTTGACTTTGGACTATCTGTTGAATCTTCGAGTTATGATGAGGAAGAGGAACAATGAAATGCCATTCGTAGTGTTGAAATTCAAGAAAATATTAAGAAGCTTCGGGTCAAGGTGGACTTAATGGAATAAAAATTTGATGAGTTGTATGATTAGCTGACTTTCTTGGAAAACATTCAACAACAAATCCTTTAGTCACTCTCGCCATAAAACCAAATTCATCCTTCCTATCCTTTGATTCATAGAGTGTTTTCTCTTATGGCTCTTTGATTTAAATCTATTTTTTGCTTGTTAATGATACCTTGGTACATTTTGGAGCTTTTAAGCTCTTTATCTTTGTGTTTAGGATGTTTAATTATTTTGCTTTTGGATCTTTGATCCTTTTTTTATTGTACTTTATCATAGTATTCTATCTCTATTTAGCTTATTAGTTAATTCTGTTAGCTGGTCTAATTGTTAGTTTTTGATAGCTTTTATATGCTATCTTTTGACTTTTGTTTTATATAACATATTTATTTCATATTTTATGGATATTTTATAGCTTATATCTCTTTGTTCTCATTTTTTTCTTATCCTTACTTTTTGAATGTTGAAAAAAAGAGGGAGAGGATTGTGAATGTATGAATGGATGATTTTTTTTTTTGGATATATTAGTGGATTGGAATATATATTATGGATTTGAATATATTGTTATGGATTTGCATATATAGTTTATGTATGGATTTGAATATATTATTATGGATTTGCATATATTGTTCATATATGGATTTGAATATATTGTTATGGATTTGTGTATATTGTTCAAATTTTTTATAATGTTCAAAACTTTTAAACTTTGAGCTTGCAAGCAGAAGATTAATGAGGAGTTTCTTTAATAGCTTTCATTTTTGTTTAAAATGTTTTATAGTCATATATGGAGATACATATGCTTTAAATTGAACAGGTTTTGTTATCATCAAAAAGGGGAAGATTGTTGATCCCTTGATGATTTTGATGATGGTTGACAAACCTTTGATAAACATTTATTGCATTTTAACGTATTCTTTTAGGAGTTTTCTTTGAACACAGGATGTAACGACCATTATACTTCCATAACGTCCATTACAAATGAAAAGCTCAAAATGCCCATTTCAGAGAGAGAATTTGTATAAAGTCTGTTACACATTAGAACGCCCATTACAAGGATGTAACACGCGTTATTATTTCATAACGCTCATTACATATAAAATGATAAATTTTCTACAATCAAATAGAAAGCATCCATCAAGTCCGTTATCATTATGTCAAACCCATTACAGAATTATCATAATGACCATTCATTTTATAACATTTATTACTGGTAGTCAGCTTTCAACATCGGATGGACTTGTAAAAATTTATAGCCATTGGAAATAATTTTTAAAGTAAATTTTACATTAAATGCAACTAAAACAGTCGCATTTAATCATCAAGGCTTAAAGGTTATAAATAAATGATTATTTAAAATTGAAGCACTTTGCAAAACTCTAAAAAGAATATTTTATTGCTTTCTTCATCTTACTCTGTTTTATTGAGATTTACTAAAAACTTTGTACTTAATCTTTTATTTTTTGTGTTCAAATTAGTTTTTTCTAGTATTAGCTATTTGTACCTAAATATTAATCCTTCAAATAGCTTGGTTAAGTCTTAGAGAGACTTTTATACCCTAATCTTTGCTAAGATTAAAAGTTGGGTGAAATCCCATTTAAATATATTGTAAAGGGCTTAATCTCATATAACTAAGGTTGTAATTAATTGGGTTGATAACTCTTGAGTAGTGGAACCTCAATTATTAGTTTGATATTGAAAAAAGTGGACGTACGAGAGACGGCTGTGCTCTAAAGAATTATAAAATGGCATAAATATTGCATATAGGTTTGAATATTGCATTAAATTTTCTAAACTCCTATTTATACCTCCTCTAGAAATATTGCCATATTAGAATAATAGATAGAAAGAAGAATACAGTTTGATAGCCTCAAATAAGGAAGCATGAGCATATTTGAATATGCCTAGGAATTTAACTAGCTAAGTTAGTTTGCTGGTAATGCTTTAACCACCGAGCAAGATAGGATTGCTCGTTTTATGAGGGGATTGCTTGCCTCTTATCACATCAATATGCTTACTCATCAGTTTCATATTCTCTCCAGACATATCGAACCAAAGAACAAAGAAGAAAGGGTCAAGAGGATGGAGAGAAAGCAGAAGAGAAGGGATAGGGATCAGGCCGATCAACTTAGCAAAGCAATACCATCCCACCTTATTCTACTTGTGGAAAGATCTATAGGGGCTAGTGTGGGAAAGGGACAAACAGTTGTTTTAAATAAGGGATGTTTGGCCACGTTGTAAAGAATTGCTCATAAAATGAGATAAGACCTTCTACTGTTAATGCATCCCATCCAATAATGTAAATGGCTAGATCTAAGAGTAAAGGGTAAGATAATAGAGACAAAGGTCATACTCAGACACATGTTCAAGGATCAGGATCAGCTCCTACTCAGCATATAACTTCTACAGGTCAGTAAAAAGTTTATGTAGTGAATCATCAAGAAGCCTATACGTCTAATACACTAGTGACAATTACCCTTTCTATGCATAATTTTTAGGCACAAGTATTATTTGACTCTAGGGAAACCTATCTCCATATTTTATTGAAAAATTATTTATGGAAAGGGGTCTATTGGGAGTTTTGTTAGCTATTTCTACCCTATTAGGAAAGTCCATTGATGTGTATCATGTCTACACTTTATCCATGGTAAAGATTAAGGGTAGAAAGTTGCCAGTTGATTTGATAGAACTGCCAATGCTAGATATTGATGTTATTCCTATAATGGATTGGTTGTCCCTTCATTGAGATTCTATAGATGTTATGGGAAGAGCATTATCTTCAAACTCGAAAGGAAAAAGGAGTTCAGATGGGTGATCAAAGTGAGGTTCTTATAACTCTCATATCAGTTATAGGAGCAAGGAGGCTTTTAATTTGGCACATATAAGGGATATAAGACTTGATGTAAATGATATTCAACAAATATCTATTGTGAGAGAATATCGGGATATGTTTCCAGAGGAGTTGCCTGGATTACCTCCTGAAAGGGAGATTGAGTTTAATATTGAGCTTCTTTTAGGGACAAATCCTATATCTATTGCTCCTTACCATGTGGCACCTACAGAATTGAGGGAGTTGAATGTGCAATTGTAAGAATTGTTAAATAAAGGATTCATAAGGTCAAGTAGTTCACTTTGGGCACTCTGATTCTTTTTGTTAAGAAAAAGAATAATTCACTATAATTTTATTTGATCATAGATAGTTGAATAAGATGACATTAAGAATAGATATCATCTTTTAAAAATAAAATATCTCTTTCATCAGTTGCATTTTATATTTATTCTTTTTTTTATATATATATATACTCTAAAAAATTAATTATAATATTTTTGAATATTTATCAATTTAGAATTTAATTTTAAATTATCATATATAGTTATCAAAATATATCAAACAAGTGCAAAGTTCATGTATATATGCATACATATTAATTAATATTGTATTCTTATGTATAATAATGATTTATTGGTTGATATTTTATTAATTAATATATGAAATTGACATTAATTAATTTAAAATCAAATTGCAAAATTTATGAGGTGATAAGATATGATGAAAATCTTATTTTAATTTTAGGATTATATAATATATATAATATGATATGATGTTGTGCTTTAGTGGTAGGATTTTAGGATTAATTATATATTTATTAGATAATTTAAAGAGTTTTAATTTGATGGTCTTAATGTGAAGCTCGTTCAAGGAGTTCCATCTCTTTATAACCTTTAGTGAGTTTGAATGTTAATTATGTATCCTGCATAGTGCATGTGACTAACTGCCTATTTTGTTTAATGATTTGTAGCAGCTAATAATTAGTGATTGTTGCTAAGAATTGATGAGATAATTTCATAAATAGTCTCTGAAGTATTGACTGATACACATTATCGTTCTTAAACTTTAAAACGTAACACAAAAGTCATTCAACTTTTAACTTAGTTTCACTGGCAGTCCTTATCCGCCCCAAACTTAAGTTATTTCTATTTTTACCCCAAAGTCTTATTTTTCTTTCAAAGAAATCCAAAAACCCTCTCTTTTAAGCTCTGATAACATTCAAGTGAGTCTGCCCTCTTTTTAATTAATCTGTTAAGAGGCGAAATTATAGAGAGCTACTCCTAAAGATCTTTTAAAGGGTATTTTCTTTTATTTCTGATTTCTTTCAGCTTTTTATACTCGTTGTGATAACGAGAATTAGCAACAAGTCCTAAAGGGCCTTTGTTCTCAAAGAAAAATTCCTCAAATTCACTCTGTCTAAGAGTCAACTCTTCTAAATTTTTGAACAATTTATCTATAAAATTATTTAGAGAGTTTAAACGATCTATAATATAATTTAATAACCCTATTACTGAATCCTTGTCTACACCGTGATCTAGGTGATGACAATCAAGATAAGAGCAACTTGAAGAATTACTGGTCATCCAATAAACGTGCAAAAGCACCAAGCCTTTCTAAATAATGGAAGTTATTAAACTCAAGTTCTTGGTCTAGAAAATTTTTAAGTTCAAAATCTCTTTTATTAGGCTTTTCAAGTCTTTCAATCCTTTCTATAGCAGCAGGTAATTCTCTAATTCTTTGTTCATATAAAGCAAAGAAAGGATCTTGCAGTCTAAGACTGGCACTCAACTCTTCCCTCCTAGCCTGAGTTAAAGCTAGACCTCTAAGCCAATTATTATTAGCAAATCGGTTGGAAGACATAAATGTTTAATTATAAAATTAAAACATTTATAAAATACATACTTTTGTAGACTGGGTCCACTAAGCTTCGGTAATAGCTTTAGCCTTCCTTCTAAGCACGTCACCAGCAATATCTTCAGAGAGATAGATATGGAGGATACGACTTACTGCCCTTTCTTGGTTAGGTCTTACTGCAACACTCCTTGATATCAGACCGTTTTGAAGGATGAAAGGTATATAGAAGTAAAATAATCACACAGATAAAGACTTGACAAAGACTGTTCTTTTTAAAGAAACTCTGTATTTTATTTCATTTCCTTTATTCAATAAGCTGAAGAGGTATATATAAACTTTTTTACAAACGAAGATGGTGTCTATATTACTATTTGCCAGCTCAAAAGAAAATCAGTAGAATAATTAAGATGGGTAGCTGGAATAGTATGCCAGCTTTACAATATTTCAAAATAAATTGGAAAGTTGGTGCCTCTAGTACTGTTTTCCAGCTGTGTTTAGTACAAAAATTAAATGAAGACAAAAACTGTTTTAATTTTACAGCTAAGAAGTCAGTCTTTATCAGGGATACATTCTTTTCATTGGGACCACAAATTTTAAAGCTACTTTGACCTATAGTGCCTTAATATTTGCAGTTTCTTCTGAAAAGCAATTCCTCAATTATCACGCTAAGGCTGACGTCATGGATGACATTTTTTTATCACTCCATCTGTGAGTTACTGACTGGGGCATCCATGCTTTCTCTTAGCTCTGCATATCCCATAGCCATTTCCTCTGCAACACGTTGCTTTCTGAACTGAGCAACCTTCTTCCAGAACTTCATGGTTTCAGGTTGGAAATCCAGACTTGCATCTAAATCCACTAGTCTCAGAAACAACTTTTGTGCTTCTTCTCGTCCCTTAATCATGAACAATACTCTTGTAATGGGAGTATATTGGGACCAGATTGTAACAAACACTTTACTATCTCCGAGAAGGACATAATTGCTTACATAAATTGTCTTTTCCCGGCTAGCTTTGAAATTTTTAATTCTCACAGTTTGGGTAATAATCTTGTTTTCTTTATACATAGTAAAATAAAAATTTAAGTTTTGATTATTAACCTTCTTTGGCTCAACAAATTCTTTAACCATAACAGGACGAAGATCCCAAATTTGATAAGGATAACGAACCGTTGCATCCTTACCACAATCCATAATTGTGCTAATAATATAACTGATAATTATCCTTGAATCTGAACTAAAAAACTCTAAAGATTCCTGCATAATTTTTGGAAGTGATTTACACAGATCTCTATCATTCCTATTGATTTCGATAATTTCTGTCAGCCCTGCATCTGTGTAGCGAAGACTATCTTTCGCCATTTCTGAGGGAATTCTCAGAGTTAGGCCTCCATATCCTTCCCAATAGATGTATTGGTGTACCATAGAGCATTCTTTGAGAGAATGATCTATCGAGTCCACTTTCTTAATTTTTCTGGTATAGGTCACTTCTGGCGGGAGGTATGAACTCATTTCATCAAGAAGTCTATCCCTTTCAATTACTAGCTGAAGAAAATCTTCTTCATCCTTTTTATGGATTTCAAGTTGTTTTTCTAAATAAGAAATATATGAAACAACTTCATCTATAAAGTGTTGTAATTGCTTGAAGTTTCTTTTGGTTAATCCTCCATGCAATCCAGAACACAACATAGATCCATCTTTCGAAAGACCATAATCGTACTTAATGAAGTACCAGGCATTTTTATCCTTGCAGGTGTTAGAAACCTCAGGGTTATCTACCCTCATGATCTTCATGAATTCTTCATGAATGTCATCAGATTCATTTTCAAATTCTTTCATTGTGACTTCCTTAGGAGATTATTGTTTTTCCTGTTTTTTGAATTCAGTAAAAATAATATCCCAATTTAAATTATTACAATCAGGATTTTCATCCTCAAAGCCTTTCTTAGATTTATCCTCTTTACGAGTTTGGTTTGGAATCTGTGAAGATTTACTGGCTTTTCCACTAGCCTTATATTTGTGATCTGACAAATCACTAGAGTTTTTACAACTCTCCTCCTATAAAAGAGTTTGATTTGGAACTTGTAACTTTGTCACAACCCCCTTTATGGGGCTATAACGGTCCTAGGGCATAGGAATAACTTACACCAGTACCACAAAGAACCCAAGTTACAAGCTTCCTTTTCATTTAACCATTTTATGACATATATTTTTTTTTTCAAAACACTTTAATTTAATTTAAGTTTATAGAAAATCGGACAGAGTTTTCCCTGTAATATTAACATTGCCCAAATAGAAAATACAACAAAACACTTCTAATATCAATATCAAATTCCTTTCAACCTCTAAATACAGCTCATTTCACAATCATATAATAATTCCCTGCCATATTATCTATTCATATGTCAAAGTCATATAAGCTTACCATATCAGCTGTACCCCTGTTAGAATATGAATGCATATGTTAACATATGAATGCATAACATACATTTAAATTCATATGATAATGTCCAGACATATAACAACATATAATTATACATTTACATAT
>CANXYC010412346.1:0-26203 GCA_948193065.1 Aleurites moluccanus
TTCTGTATTCTAGATCATTATTTCCAATGGACGGTTATGCCTTTCGGTATGAAAATAGCTCCTTCAATCTTCCAGAAGGCAATGATCAAAATCTTTCAACCTATCTTGTCCAATGCTCTGGTATACATTGATGATATTTTGCTGTATGCCAAGGATGAAGAAACTTATCAGCAACTCCTCCAGCAATTCATGAATATTGTAAAAAATTATGGAGTTATGCTCTCTCCTAAGAAAATGATTCTTGCTGTCTCTCAGATTGATTTCTTAGGAATGCAGATTGACAATGGAAGATACACTTTACAGCCCCACATTGGTGCTCAGCTTTTAAAGTTTCCAGACAAGGACTTCACCAAAAACGAAGTTCAACAGATTTTGGGCATTGTCAATTATATGAGTTCTTTTATCCCTAGATTGGCCTCTATCATTCGCCCTCTTCAGCTCATGTTAAAAAAATCACCACCACCATGGTCTTCACCACAGACCACTGCAGTCAGAGTCATGAAAGAAAAAGCTCAGCAGCTTCCACCTCTCCAAATTCCTTCAGCCGATGGAAAAAGAATTCTTCAAACAGATGCCAGTGATTCATTTTGGGCAGTTGTTTTGCTTGAAGAAAAGAATGGCAAAAGAACTATTTGTGGCTATAAAAGTGGAATATTCAAACCTTCAGAATAATACTATCACTCCACTTTCAAAGAAGTTTTAGCAGTTAGACGAGGAATTGAAAAGTTTCAGTTTCACCTAATTGGCCACCACTTCCTTGTAGAAATGGATTGCACAGCCTTCCTCAAGATTTTATCCTTGAAGGCAAAAACCATTCCAAATCAGCAGCTTCTCAGATGGGCAGAATGGTTTTCATCATATTCATTTGATGTAAAACACATCAAGGAGAAAAATAACATCCTACCAGATATACTTTCAAGACCACTCCATTCTCCTTCTCAACCTATACCGGTCATTTCCATGATCAATAATTCATCACCCTCTTCACCCTTACCTCCTGAAATTCAAAACCTAATTGCCTCCAAAACTATAAAATCCCGAGCCAAAGATCTAATGCTTAAATACCTTTCTTTGACTATTCAAACCCAGGGATTAAACTCCTTTGGTCCTTTAACTATTCATCCAGATTACCCTTTCAACACTCTGTTCAAATTTCATCCCCATGAAACCTTTTCCAAAGAACTCCTTTGCTTCCTATTCTATTTATTAGAACAATATATCATTAGAATACAGTTTCATGTTCAGACTACTCTTTGCTGGTTGGAAGCATATCATTCTGGTCATCGCAGAAATATTTCCCATCTGGATAAGCAAGATGAATACAAAACCATATTCCTAAAATGGTTTTATCCTCTGGAATAGTGGATCCATAAATTTAAATTTCTCAGTTGTTCTCGCTCAAACTTGAGAACCACAAAAACAAATCGAAGAGTCATTTTTATCTTCAAAAGACAAGGGATTTTTCTCCCTTCAGGCCATTATGAATATTTCTCTTTTGTCCAAGAATATTCTGTGAATCCTTTTGACCTAGCTCTTGATTAGGAAAAATATCCAAAAGAATTCAGAGAATTTCAGCGAGAAATATCTGCTCTTAACATGTCAATTCCTCCTTCCATTTGGCCAGCTATACAAGATGAAGCTCCTTGGGACTCCTTGCCAATAGAATTTTTCCATGAGCTTCAAGAAGACTGATATTTTCTTTAATAAATATTTCCCACCAGACGCTGCTGGACCTTCAGAATTGGATCCTACAAATCCAAACACTTGGACTACTCTCACTATGGGTCGATCTGCACAAAGTCTGGGCCTTAATATTTGCTATCCAGAGTTCACTCCAGAAGGCCAAAATTTGCGAAGACAATGGGCTTTAGAGTCAGCTGCTTACAAGCCCAGCATACCTGATCCAAATCCTAGCCCAAGTAATGCTTCAAAGTCCAAGTTCAATGAAGTCGGCCCATCAAATCAAAATCCTATGGATCTAGATTCTTTTGACTTGGATTTATCCTTATCCCTAAATAATGATTTACAATAAGTCCCGCCATACTTTCTAGATTCCCAAGACTCATATGAGTTGGAAAGTGAAGATCCCACTTTGTGGTGGAAAAGAGGTGGTCTGCCAGCAAATCCAAGTGATTTTAATGAACCGGCCCCTGAATGCAACCTTGGCACTCTATGATCTAGACAACATCTCTATTATT
Organism: Aleurites moluccanus; assembly: GCA_948193065.1. Taxonomy (NCBI): domain Eukaryota; kingdom Viridiplantae; phylum Streptophyta; class Magnoliopsida; order Malpighiales; family Euphorbiaceae; genus Aleurites; species Aleurites moluccanus. The sequence continues at coordinate 2,199 of CANXYC010412346.1, forward strand.
ATGTTTGCTTTTTAGTCTTTTTATAAAGTTTGTAAAATGCTTGTACCGTTGTCCTCGTGATTCCTTATATCTATCACGAGTTTACTATTTTCTATTTTGTTTGTTTGTTTATCCCTCTATCTATAAATAGAGGCTTTGTTCAGCTTGTAAGGATCATCGAATCCCAAAAAATAAAATCAGTGTGCATTCTTAATCATGCTCTTCTAAATCTCTTTTCCTTTTCCTTAGTAAGATTAATATGTTATAACCTACATAGAGATTTAATGAGTATGCTCTATGGTTGCCTTCTTCTGAAAGATCCTCCATATCAGAAAATTATTTCTCAGATCATGATCCTGCATGGATAAGTCTGTTCTTAGTATGATAATATTTTCAGAATAAAGGAATACTAGTTTATATGAAATCAAAGATAATAGTGTCCTTGAGAAAAATGCCTGTGGATTGGCACCTATACTTTAGAATATTTCAAATGTTTCTTTAAAATAATGAATCAATATAAGAAAAAAAAAGTTTAACGAACTCTTTATTATTTAAATTTAAAATAAAGAATAAATTTAACAATTATATCAAAAAGATAATTTCATCCTTTATTTTAATTAATAAATTTTACAATTTTTTATGTATATTATTTATTAATTCTTACATATTTAATTAAAAAATTCATTAGACTTTAAAAAAAAAAATTAGATTTTTTATATTTAAAAATTAATTAAAATACTCTTTATTTATATAAAATATTCCTTAAATAAAAAGACTTAAAAAATTACATTTTTCATATTTAAAAACTAATTAAAATACTATTTCTGTTATAAATATATAGATAAATATGGATGTCCATTCATCTATCTCACTACTCATAAGATAAATGTGGATGTCTATTCATCTATCCCACTACTTATAAGTTTTTGTAATTACGTTTAATTTTATTGCACCATTTATATTGTAATTTATGGTTGATTTATATATATTGTAACATATGATGAAGATGAACTCTATAAATAGGAATTCATATTACTTTGTAATACACTACTCATAAGATAAATATGGATGTCTATTCATCTATCCCACTACTCATAAGTTTTTGTAATTAAGTTTAATTGTATTGCACCATTTATGTTGTAATTTATGGTTGATTTTTATATATTGTAACATATGATGAAGATGAACTCTATAAATAGAAGTTCATATTACTTTGTAATACACACCAAGAAAATAATAGAATACTCTCTCTTCTACATTCTTATTCTTATTCTAATTATCATTGTTTTATTTATTTTCATAACACGTTATCAGCACGATTCTCTATTTTTAAGCAATCAAATCCAAGTAAATTTGTCTACTTTTAAAATTTTAATTTCATGTATCTTATTTATTTCACTATCTTAATGAATTATTTATATTTATGAAAATATATTAAAATATATAAGTTTATTATTCTTATAGAAAATTTTTATATTGTTATTGCCTTTTTATAATTCATATCTAGTTATTTATTATTGATAATAAGATTTTGTTTATATATTTTAGAGTTTTTTTTTTTTTTTGTTAATGGGTATATCGAAATTCTTTTATTTTTATGCTACCTAATTTTATTTTTCATGACATATTTGATAGTTTTCTTAAAAAAATTTAGAGATCTTTGTCTTGATAATATTCTTATTTAAGTATTTGAGGTTTGAATTTTTTTTTTATTGATAATATTATAATTCATATATTTAAGTAAGTAAGTTCTACTTTATGCATTATCATTTTATTTTTCAATCTACATCTAACATAAAAAAAAAAAAAAAAAATTATACTATAATTTTGATATTTGTTTTTGTATAGATTATAATATTTTATACTTGTTGAAATATGATTTGAAATAAAAAAAAATGATTTATATTTGCGATCTTATAAAAGTATAAGTGAAAAAAAATTAAAATAATAATAATTATTATTATTTTTAATTTAATCATGTATTGATAATGATAGTAAATTTATTTATTTTGGTATTGCAAAGTTATTTTTTTATTTTAAATATGTTTTTTTTTTTTTTAGAATTAACTCTTAATGTATGGATAATATTTAAAAATAATGATATGTTAATATTTTTAATATATCGAATATGCTCCTACAGTAATAATATCGATAAAAAAAGATTATAAAAATGTTATGAATTAATTTCATGCATTCTGATTTAATTTCATTCTTAATCTCATTCCCTAAAGTGAATGCAGTCATATTTAATTGAATAAAATAACAAGTTGTTAATGAAAAATTCATGAAATATATTATGGCGATTTTATCTCATTTCCTGAAGTGAATGTGGTAATATATAACAATAATACTATGAAATTTAAAAGTAAACATATAATAATTATTCTTTTCATAAGAATAAAGAAATATCATAAAAATATTTATCACTATCAGAAGTGGGATAAAATTATACAGAAATAAGAATAGAAAAGGTGAACAATTTTTTTTTAAAAGTAAATATTATTGATATGAAGAAAAATTGGTCAAATACTTATCATATGATAAAATATCTTATTGATATTTATCGAACATCGTAATAAGAGAGGAAAAATATGAAGATAAATTTTGTCTCTAATAATGACGATCTTAACTATGATTATATATATATTGCTCACGTTGATGTGACAAATATGTTTTTGAAAATATTAAAAAGGAAAATTGATTTCTATATATATTGTGAATAGTACGATAATTCGTATAATTTAAAAAATGTCAAATATTTTTTTTATTTGAAAATGGGTGAAATAATTATTTATGATAAAACAAAAAATAATTGAAAGTTTCAGAAGAGCCAATATATTATTACTAAGAGAAACAAAATTTATTATACATAATACATTATTTTCTCCAAAATCTCATAGAAATTTGTTAAGTTTTAAAAATATTCACAGTAATGGATATCATATTGAGACAATAAATAAGAGGAATCAAAAATATTTTCATATTACAAGTATTATTTTGGGTAAAAAAATATAGTGAAAAATTTTCTGTTATTTTCTCTAATTTGTATTATACAAAAATTAGTGAAATTGAAAAGAATCTTATAGTAAACCAGAAGTTTACATATCCAAATATTTTTATTATTTGGAATGACAAGTTAGATCATCTTAGTTTAAAAATAATGAAAAAAATATTGAAAATTCACGTTGAATCCATTGAAAAACTAGAAGATTTTTCAAATTAATCAATTGACTTTTAGTCAAAAACTATATATTTTTCATCTAAGAATTTTTGAATGTACGGTATATATTCTAATTATTCCACCACAACACACTAAGATGAGTCCTCAAAAGATGTTAGAAATATAAGTTGGATTTAAATCTCTCACAATAATTAAATATTTTGAGTCATTAATGGGAGATGTATTTACTGCTCGATTTGCAGATTGTCAAAGTAATATTCTCAGTATCAGGGAAAGATAATAAAAGTTGAGAAATACAAAATAATATGAACAAGAAGTTCATAAATTAATTTATCTGCAAAAATTAGTAAATTTATTACTGGATGCACTTGCTGATTTAAAACGAGTAACAAAATCTTATATAACAGATGTTAACATTTTAATTTGTATTGTTATTCTAGAAGGATAATATATTAATATTAATGAATCTCAAACACGTTTAAAGCGTGAACAACTATTAGTTATAAGAATAAAAATCATCGAAAGAAAAAAGAAATAAATAATAAAGATAATTTTATTGAAAATACAGATACTAACATAGATATACTTCCTGAAGAAGTAAAAGTGTCTGAAATTAATAAAAATAAAGAGATATTGATAAATTATATTGGTTCTGAAAAAAGATGGAATCGACATAAAATGGTTGTGAACTATTATTTTGCATATAATGTAGTATTAAATATTATGAATGAAAATGATGATCTTGAACCACAATCTGTTCAAGAATGTCGAAATAAAATTGATTGGCCAAAATGGAAAGATGCAATACAAGCAGAATTGAATTCTCTTGAAAGACTTAAGGTTTTCGGACCAGTAGTCCAAACACCTGAAGGTGTGAAATCAGTAGGATACAAATAGGTATTTGTACGAAAAAAAAAATGAGAAAAATAAAGTTGTAAAATACAAAGCAAGACTTGTTGCATAAGGGTTTTCACAAAAACCTGAAATCAATTATGAAAAGATATGCTATTTTGTAGTGGATACAATAATATTTTAATATTTTATTAATATAGCAATATATGAAACACTTGATATGCACTTAATGGATGTAGTCATAATTTACCTTTATGACTCAATTGATAATGATATGAAAATCCCTGAAGGATTTAAAATAAAAATATAATTTAAGTTCTTGAGAAATTTATTCAATTAAATTACAAAAATCTTTGTATGAATTAAAACAATTTGGACCCATATGGTAAAATTATTTTAGTGAACTTACCTATATGACTCAATTGATAATGATATGAAAATCCCTGAAGGATTTAAAATAAAAATATAATTTAAGCTCTCTAGAAATTTATTCAATTAAATTACAAAGATCTTTGTATGAATTAAAACAATTTGGACCCATATGGTAAAATTATTTTAGTGAACTTACCTATATGATTCAATTGATAATGATATGAAAATCCCTGAAGGATTTAAAATAAAAATATAATTTAAGTTCTCGAGAAATTTATTCAATTAAATTACAAAGATCTTTGTATGAATTAAAACAATTTGGACCCATATGGTAAAATCGTTTTAGTGAATACCTGTTCAAAATATAATATAAAAGCAATACTATAGAGAATTTTGTATATGAATTTGACAGAATTATTGTATATATTGATGATTTGAATATTATTAGAATTTCTGAAAAACTTTCAAAAGTAACAGATTGTTTGAAAAAAGAATTTGAGATGAATTATTTTGAAAAAAATAAAATTATGTCTCGATTACAAATTGAATATTTGGAAAAAAAAAATTTTATTTATCAGTTAACTTATACACAAAAAGTTCATTTATAATCTTATATACAAAACACATTCATTGAATAGTTCAATGGTTGTTCGGTCATTTAATGTGAATAAGGACTCTTTTCAGTTAGAGAAGATAATGGAGAAATTTTTGATCCTGAAGTACCGTATCTTATACGATAGGCACACTAATATATTACAAAAAAATGGTAAAATTGGTGTTCAATAAATTCGTTCAAGTGATAATCTAACAGATTTGTTCACTCAGGTATTACCTACTGCAACATTTAAGAAATTAGTTAACGGTATTAAAATGTGGCGCCTTAAAGATTTTCAGTGATATTGCAAATAGGGAGAGTTTAATGCTATACTCTTTTTCTCTTAACTAAATGTTTTGTCCCATTGGGTTTTCCTGATAAGGTTTTTAATGAGGCAGTATACCATTTGTAATGTGAAAATATTATACTCTTTTTCCTTCACTAGTTTTTTTCCCACTGGATTTTTACTAATAAAATTTTAATGAGGCATATTCTTTGTAAAGATGGACATCCAAGGGGAAGTGTTATAAATATATAGATAAATGTGGATGTTCATTTATCTATCCTACTACTCATAAGATAAATATGGATATCTATTCATCTATCTCACTACTCATAACTTTTTGTAATTAAGTTTAATTTTATTGCACCATTTATGTTATAATTTATGTTGTAATTTATGGTTGATTTTTATATATTGTAACATGTAATGAAGATGAACTCTATAAATAGGAGTTCATATTACTTTATAATACACATCAAGAAGACAATAGAAAACTCTATCTCTTCTACATTCTTATTCTTATTTTTTTGTTCTTATTTTATTTTGTTTATTTTTCATAACATTATATAATATTAATTTAATTATTTTTCATTCAACTCTCTGTTGAATTTTGACTCACAAGTTTTTATTTCTACCAATTTAAAGGCTGAACTTATATTTGAAAACATAAATTTAATCTTTACTCAAATTTCAAAAACATTGTCTTGAAATAAATAATAATAATAATAATAACTCTTGCTCATGTCATCTCTCTCTCCACCGACTTGCCTGACCTCACACCATAAAACTTGAAAAGTTTGTAGAAATTGATAAGAAGCTAGCACTGAATCTCATAGTCAATTGTTATTTGACAAAGTCACTAAGCCAGAGGTGTTGTCCCAGCGAGCTATTTCAGACAATGTTTTCTTGATTGAATCGGTTAAAGAATAGGAAAAAATAGAGAATCAAATAATTAGATATTCTTTCCATATTAAATCAGTTAAATTAAAAAAAAAAAAATCGATATATATATATATATATATATATATTCGATGAAAATAAATATAATACAATTATAACTAAATCAAAAAATTATATAAGATTATATTTCTTATGATATCAATCCAATCATATTAAATTAAAAATTATATAATAAGTTATGAATATTTACTTGTTTAAACATCTACTCATGTAATAAGGTAACATACAATAAAGTCATGATTTTGGTGTCGGGTAATAATAAAAAAATAAAAAATAAAAAAATTGACTCGCTCGAACTGAAAAAATCAATCCGATTCGATTGATTTACTGGTCGATTCACTAATTTTTAATCCTATTCTTTAGATAAGGATAAAAAAGAATTAATCGACCTGATTCTTGATTTAATTTTTAATTTTTTAATTTAACCTATTGATTCAATTCGATTTTGATAACTATGATTTTAGGTTATATTTTTTTTAAGGGAATATTTAAGATAGAAAAAATAGATTATTTTCATTTTATTGGTCAAGATTTGACTTCTTGAATCAGATAAAAAAATTATATTCAATGAAATTTTAAAAAAGTGCAAATAACTTTATGAATTATTCAATTTCGACATGAATAATTTATTTTTAATTAGTTAAAAAATAAATGTGTAAAAATTAACTGCATATCACCATAATAACCAAAATTCTTTATACAATTCTCTGGTTGACCTGGAAATTTCCTATCACCTTCTTAAAGAAACTTCTCAACTCTTTCACGCAGACTACCCAATTAAGCCATTACTAGTATAAGCCAATGAGACAAACTTCTTTGTATTTTGGCTAACAGAATTAACCTTTTAATTATGTTTGGGCACGTGAAAGCAAAGAAACTTACAAGAAGAGGTTTGTTTATTGCTTTCCTTTATTATTAATCAAGAAATAGTTCTGAATTATTATTGTTTTACTTCCCTTTTTGAAAAGGTCTTTGTAAATAGTTTCTTCATTTTTTTTCCCAAGAAATTCCCCTTCCTTTAAACACCTTTTAATTTATTCACTAGAGAAGTTTCTCGTCTCCCTCCTCTCTCTTTTCCTATGCATTGCCTTCTAATTAAAAGCCCATGATATGAGTGGTTTTTAAAATTAAAAAGTTACGAACATAAATTTCAATTGAAATGATTTAATTAGAGTTTAGATATTAGGAAATTATAATTTTCATTCTCAAATTTATTTTTTATTCATATTGGGTTTAATTCAGAGATGAAAGCATTTAATAATCCAGATTTAATAAAAAAAAATTTATTAATTTATAATTTTTTTTATTTGTATCACTCAAATTTAATATTTTACATAAAAAATTTATCTTCACCCACTTAAATTTAATTTTTTTATATAAATTTAATTTTTTTAATTTACCCAAAATTAATCTTTTAACGTCGTTGATTCTATTTATTAATTCAATTAAGTTAAATTTGATTTTTTTTTAACATCATAAGAACTTAAATAATTAGAATTTACAATTAAAATAAATTAAATTTTTAAAAAATTAAATTAAACAAAAAGAATCAATGTCAATATCATGGATTCAATTTTTTTTTTTTTTTTTTTCAGTTTGAACAGAATAATGCATCATCCTGATCATTTTCATAGAAAAGATTTAAGCAATTTCATATAATAAATAAATAAATAAAATAATATAAAAATACGTGACGTGTAATAGGGTGAACGATTAATCATCTATAAAACCGCAGCCCAAAAGCCCAAAAACCAACAAAACAAACCCAGCAGTGGCCACTGAGTCTCTACTTGCTTCGACCGGGAAATTCCACTCCCACACTTAACAGAATATAAAATATTGTTTGCTTCCCCAGAAAACCAGGGAAAATTAAACAAACAAAATTTAGTTTCTCTTTGTTACTCTGTAAGTTTCACCATGCCAGCTCTCTCTTTTTCTTCCACTTTTCAATTTGTTTAGAAGCTTTTTTTTCTCTGAGTTTTTGTAGTCGTACGGCAAGTTTTTATTTGCTTGGAATTTCATTTTCAATTGAATGGGGTAATTTTCTAAAATTTTTGTCCATTATTTAAAAATTTTTGTTGAAGAAAGTTAAAATTATGGTATCACTGTTTGATTTGCTTGTTTTCTTGATCTCTCTTTTGTCTGCTTGTTTTGTTTTTGGTTTATATGGAAATTGTTAGGAGATTTTAATTAATTTTGTATTTAATTCAGATTATTTTCTTCCCTGTTCGGTAATTAGGTGTTTTTTTTTTTTTGCCTTTTCAATTGTGTGAAATAGGGAAAAAGATGTTATCTGTTCTTCAATTTTTTCGTTTCTGTTTGATTGCCAAGAAAATGGTGGAAAGTGAATCCAACTCATGAAATCAAATTATGAATTGCAAAATTGCAGAAAATTCTCTGAAGTGGGTGGCTGAGAGATGATTGGATTTTTTTCCTAAAAACTATGAGTTTGGATATTGAAGAAATTTTTGTTGTTTTAATGTACTAGATATTACTTTATTACCTGAGTATATTCTTTTTCTTTTAAAAAAAATATATATATATATATATGTTCGGTTGTTGAAAAAATGCTTTGATTTGAAAGAAATTTCAATCCCTTGTCTTGGATTGGAGCAGAATTATATTATAGGAAAAATACTGGAGATTCAAATTTAACTTTTCTGTTTTACTCTCTATATCCATTTGATTGATCAGAAAATGCACAAGAGTTTAGCTAAGGAATTGAAAATTTGAATCTAGAATATATGATTTTGATGGTGTTTTTCTAATTTTTTTTTTCTTCTTGAACTACTAAGTTTCTAAATTTTGGGTTGAAATTTATGCTATTCTTGAGTTTTTGGGTGGATTAGGTCTTGCAAATTTGTCTTTGAAGAGGACATAAGCTCAAAATTCCATCCCAGATTGGTGAGCTATACTCATGTTTACTGATTTAGAGTGCTTGAATAAACTAATCTTGCTTTTTATGTGTAAAAATTGTTTGGTCAAATCTAATTGGCTTGAATACTGCAGACCAACAATACTATGGAAAGGCAAATGACGCCCTGCCTAGTAAGCATACAGAAGGCATACGCACAACCACAGATTTGCTAAGATGGAAAAGGCCAATAATTGTTTTTGAGAAGGAAGCTAGTGGGTTTAGCAGATATGTAATGACAGAACGATGCATTCAAGAAAATTGTTGAGGTAATGCACTCACATCTCATCACAGTCCATTTGAATATTTTTGGAATTATGATTTTTTGGTTAGTAATTTGTAGATTAATGGAGGAAATGTGATCCATGTGGTGGACCCCAATTATTTTTTGTTTGAGGTTTATGTGAGATTTGGTTGAGACTTTGTGATTAGTAGTTACTAGTTAGTACTACTACCACTTTTCTTTTAGTTGGGTAGATTTGTTTGCAAGTAATGCAATAGTTGAATTGAGTTTAGTCTAGGTCTACCATATTTATTTCCTTCAAGAGGTGATGCAATTTGGCATATTTCAACCACCCAATTGCTCCAACATGAAAGTGCCTTTAGGGTAGAGATTATATTCTTGTTTCTTACTGGTATGTGACATGGCTATAACTTTCTGCTACTTCTGCTGTCATATGATATACAACGCAAACATAGCATATGCAACTTCTATTTTTTTTTTGTTCATCTTTTTTTTAATGGTTAGCATAGAATTGAAATTTTTTCAACCTGTTTTGTGAAATCTCTATAATATTGGAGTTTAAGATTTGCAAATAAATTTACTTCTAGGAATATATAATGTCACTTTTTTCCATGTGAACTAGCGTTGCAATGTGATGGTTTGAAACAAATGCAAATATTGAACTGGTGCAGCATTGAAGTTGGGAGATTTTCATATCACTCCAGAGTAGGACTTCTAATTGCAAGTTCACAAGCGGAGAGACCCAAGAAACTGTTATGAGCTTTGGAAGCAAAGGATAGATCATACAATGGGAAACAATCTGCAAAAGCCCCAAGGAATAAACAGAGTTGAAGAACATGAACAACAACTGGAAGAAGATTCAAACTTCACATGTGATATATGCATTGAACCCAACCTATCAAATAGGAAATTTAAGAATGGTGGCTTGTGTAGTCATCCTTTCTGCTTGGACTGCATAGCCAAGTACATTGAAGTAAAAGTTGAAGGCTTCATTAGAAACATTGAATGTCCTGGACTGAGTTGCAAGCACCCATTAGATCCTCTCTCATGCAGGTCTATCATCTCAAAGCCACTGTTTGATAAATGGTGTGACATTCTATGTGATTCCATGGTTTTAAGCTTTGACAGACGCTATTGCCCATATCAAGATTGCTCAGAATTGGTTTTGAATGAGTGTAAGGATAAATTGAAGAAAATAAAGTGTCCTAACTGCAAGAAACACTTCTGTTTTCAATGCAAGATTCCATGGCACGCAGGATATCTGTGTAATGAGAGTAGAGAATTGAGAGATAGTAATGATATTCTAGTTGGGGAACTTATAGAAGAGAAGAAGTGGACAAGATGTTATAATTGTGGTCACTCTGTTGAGCGAGTCAGTGGTTGCAGAGATATCCAATGCAAGTATATTTCTCACTTCTCAGTGTGTATATATGTGCGGGTTCATGCATAATATATTTGTGATTTATTTCTCGCCTTTTCATTTTCCTAATTCAGTGATGTATACATATAAATACACACACAACATACGCACAAGTTGGAGTTGACCTAGTTCCTCAATAACAGACATTCAAGGAGATGATAAAAGGGGTTTGGAAGGTGAGGTCACTGGCAAATGTACCTTAAGAAGTGTTCATAATATCTTCTGCAACTATGTGTGGCTAAGCCTAAGTTCCTTCATCATTTAGGAGCAATTTAGTATTGTAAATAAAATGATTGTTGAAGTGATTGTTGTTCGAAATAATATATAAAGATCAAAACAGTACTGAATTGAGAACATATTTTCTTTTAGGGAGGTGTGGCAGGGAATGAAAAGAAAAGCTAGATACCTCGAAATTTTGTAGGAAGTATCATATACAAACCCATTGATCTATATCTCTGATGTTACTTTTGTTTTTGATGCAGATGCGGGGTTCGATTTTGCCATCAATGTGGAGGACGATATCATTTGGGTCCCTGTAAGCACAAGTGTCGTGGAGATGTTTTCTGCATACTATTTTGTGTATGGATATTGATAGTGGTTTGCTATCTATTGTATCATCAAATAAGCTTGCTATCGCCAGACTTTAAATAGCCTACCGGTACAATAATTTCTCTAATGGGCTTTGCTACATACATAGGTTGTACATGATGCTCTTCTACTAGCCATACTACTATTACTTCAATTTCGCACTATAGTTGTGATATTTGCATACACGTGCACAAACTTATATAATGGTATGGCAACTATGTTATAAGGTAGCCTTTCCATATTCTAGTAGAGGCGTTCTAAATATCTCCTTTATATATTTATGAAGAGGAAGTTGTATTTAAGATGTAATCTCTTTTCTAGAGGTCTTTCCTTGATGAGGACATGCAAGCAATGGAATTTTCGGATCGGTTTGACCGTTCAAAGTGTTCAAAGTAAAAGAAATGGGTAGCTTGTGGTGTTGGAATATAGGTTTGACTCGGGCCTAAGCTGATTAAAAAAGGGCCAACAATTCAAACTCACAAGCCTCCAGACAGTGACGCATGTTTTTCAGCCAAATAAAGTAATTGAAGCCTCTGTTTTTGTATTTTTATCTGTTTTTTTATATTTTTGGTGAATTTTGTTTCTTTAATTACTTTTGGTAGTAAGACGCCGTTTAAGACGTTATTCTAGTTATGAAGAGGTCTCATAATTATGTAATTTGTTTGATTTCTTTTCTTTTTTTAAAAAAAATCAATGTTTTGATTTCTAGGATTTTTGGAGCTTTTCTATAAAATTTATGTGAATTTAAGGATTTAAGACAACTTATGATTGAATAATATATCTCTTTCTCTTTGAAAAATATTTTCTTCTAAATTTTGGTGTTTTTATTTTGATTCAATAAATTTTGATGTTCAATTATTTAGTATTTATTTGCGAATTAACTTACTTTTAAAAGTTTTTTACTACGTGAGTTAGCATTATATTCTTAAATACGTTTTCTTGAAAAATTATACTACTAAGGAGAGGACACAAAACGATATTTATAGGAAAGGTTTATGATTGTAATAACGTAGCACAGTTGGAGCAATAAGTGACTCTTCGAGTTGCATAACTGAAGCAACATATCACACAAATACTATATTAATTAACCCCCAACGGATGAATGGGCTCTTGAGAAATCAAGACGTTGGAAATTCAATTAGGAGAAAAGATAATAACGAATAGTAGGAGATGTATAATGATCTTAGAGGATGAAGTTTCTTAGACACATCGTAGACCAATAAAGAAAGATTTTAGACGCTGAAAAATACTACGAGGACAAAAATCCTAAGGATCTATGGAAAAAAAAAGATACCTAGTTTAACATGTATATATTGTTAGAAAATAGAATTCACTTTGAATAATGATAGCACAAATGTATTGTTTAATTAAATACATTAACTTTTTCTTCACGAATGTCGGTTATATTTATAGCCCCTTTCGTTTAATTTTGTTATTAATCAACCTTAAAATGATTAAAAATAGCAGTAAAAGATAAAAATATATTTGCTTTTTATTTTTAATGAATCACATTCTATTTTTGTTTTAAAAAATATTTTTTAGGATTAAAAATTTATTTTCATATTTTTTTGACAAATTTAAAAATAAAAAATAAACAAAAATATTATTTGTTATTTAAAAAAAAAATTAAGAAGAAATAAATTACTTCTTCTTAAATTTTTTAATACAAATAAAAAATTATTTTTCATATTTTTGACAAATTTGAAAATAAAAAATAAAAATATTTTTTATTTTTTATTTTCAAAATTTTCTTTTTTAAAAAATAAAATAAAAAAAATTTTTATTTTTCAATTTGTCAAAAAATATGAAAATGTATTTTTTAACACTAAAAAATATTTTTTAAATAAAAAATAAAATGTAATTAATTAAAAATAAAAAATAAGTATATTTTTGTCTTTTTACTGTTCTTATTGATTATTTTAGGATTGATTAATTGAAAAATTAAATGAAATGGTCTAATAATTTAGTGAGATATTCGTCAGGAAAAATTAACATATTTTTAAAAGGTTAGAGAAAACTTAAATTATTTTACAAAAGAGAAAATAATAATTAACCATTCAAACTTCTATGCTCCAACTTGATGGTGCTCTTTAAAGTGCAATTGAAATGAACATCATAGTTGCCAGAGAAACATTTTTGCAACTAAGTGAGCTGCAAAGTTTAAAACAAATGCAACATTTATATTGATAATTATAACGTAAGATAATGAAATCTAAAATTATTGGTATCTGAATTTCCACATTAAATAATAATAGAACAACTTAAGAATTTGTAAATGGTTACATGTAAGACCTAGGAACCAGTTATCACTCGAAGGTCGGCCGTGATACGCTGAAAGTTCCTCGGCGATGTAAAGCATTTGAGGTGAGCATCACATATATCTTCGTTATGATAAAACAATTGGCCCCAATCTATTTCTTCCTCACAAAAAAAGCACTTATTGCGAGGCGTATTGCAGGTAAGAGTGAAATTATAACCAAACACATCAATGGTGCTATTTAAAATGCAATTAACATGAACATCCTTGCTGCAGTCAAAACATTTGTAACTAATTGAGTTGCCAAGTTTATCACAACGGTAACATCGATATTGATAATTATACCTGAATGGCATGATAATTAAATTGAGAAGATCTGGGTGGAATCCAGTATCTAAAATTGTTGGTAGGAATCCATGTTTGAGATGGGTTTGGAAGATACAATCATAACAATCATATGAAAAATCAATGCAATTATTGCATTTATGCACATGTGGGAAGTTATATAGATTAGGGTCCATTGTTTTTAGAAAAGAAGGGCAATTTTTGATATTTATAGCAGACTCTGCACAGAATTTGTGAAGGGTGAATTCATCGCACACAACACATTGATAAGATGGGCCAATGAGTACTTTTGAGCAGATTTTGCATATGAGTTTATCCTTTCTTGGATTCTCACAAAAGCTTAATTCATGCAAATGGTCATTTACCGGTTGTTTGATTTGTAATTTCTTATCCTTAGTTACCTCAATACTTTTTTCCTTGCCAGAAAGCAAAATGGCCATGTCGGAAACTATTTTCTTCACATCAAATGACTTTTTGTCTATTCGGAGCTTGAGAATTTCCCTATAATCCTTGGTTTCATGATTGATGATGATTAAACGTGCTTTGCTAGACCATGCTAATTGCACCAAATTATCAAGTTGAGTAGCATGGGAGAGTGCAACATTGATGACAACTTTGATATTCAAACTGAGTTGGGCGGACGCAATTTCGTAAACAACTTCAAAGGGTAAGTTATGTGTGATTTCATCAGGAAGTCGGGATGATTTTGTTGTGGTTTTTTCAAGGGCTCGGATGATATCATTTTCATTGATGAGAGGGCATTTGAGAAATGAGGCTAATTCATGAACTATTTTGTTGGATTCTGAATCAGCTTTCACTACTATAATCAATGGCAACTTTGCAAATTGTTCCATTTTCTCAATTAAATGAACCTTCTAGTTTAATAAAGTTATTATTCAAGGTATAATTCGACCATGCATAATGAAATTGGTTATATATATAGAAATTTTTTAGAGAAACTGGATACTTATTTAAATAAATATGGAATAACTTGTTACTATTTGTTATATATGGAATAACTTGTTACTATTGGTTATATTTGGAATAACTTGTATTAGTGAAATTCACCAATAATGTTTTTATACCAAAAAGATTCTATAGATTTATTGAAAAATTTTCATATTATTAGCTATTTACATAGTTTTGGCCTACTTAAAATTAATTTCCTGAAAATTTTTACATTTATATGAAAAATTTTAAATCTCGGCCAACCCATAAATAAATTTCTGACTTCGTCCTGTGTTTACCAAAGTTAATAATACTTTTATTTTTTTTTATACAATATCAAATGAGAATTTCAACAATTTCCCTTGAAACAAACTTAGTTACAGGTTTAATGATAAATATGATCAATAAAGGCTACTTCCAAACAATAATACAGTGTTTTGAGTATTTTTTTTAAAGAAGATATAGTTAATTTTTATTTTCATGAGAGTAAAATATTATAGAATAAAGAATTACTTTTAACAATATATAAAAATTTAATGTTAACTAGAATTAATAGCAAAACCATGTCATGTATAAAATTAAAATTCCTGCAATAAAAAAGTTTTTTATATTATTATTAAACATTTAGCAATATAATCAAAATACTGTTAATATCTGATAAAACTATAAATAACTATTAATATCTACTGCCAATGATAATTATTAGGTACTAAACTAATTATGTTTGTAAAAATGTTACAGAAGATTATCACAATCCAAATGCATAAATATATATATATATATATATTTAAACTAGAAACTCTGCAAATTAACTACGAAATAAAAAAAAAAAAAAAAAAGAAAAAAAAAAGATTCAACTATAGATATGAATCAAAGGCAAATTCTGAAGAAGAAAACCAGAGAGCACAAAGCATAAAAGCCTATAGAAAAAAAAATAGATTGATAAGTTGTTTATGTCTTGTGATTTCATTATAAGTTCCTTATATATTATATATCAGTGGGTGCATTCATGTATCTAATAGAGATTTATGAATCTAACGTGCCAAAGAAAATAATATATTTTTAAATCCAAATAATAAAATAATCAATTTTAAATTATTTTATCCAAATGCAATATTAAAAAAATTACAAATTTCCAATCAATTAAGGAATAATTATATATTAATAGATTGGCAGCACAAGAAGTAATGTCCTGATAACTTGACATAGGGGTAAGCATCTTGATTCTTGTATCACCTTTAAGTCTTGAGGCAATTATATAATAAATATTTTATTGTTGAAATTCCAATCTTGCTATAGTAGAGCAAGTATAAGCTAATAATATGATAGAGGGTAAGCATCTTGTCAAACTTTATATTGACGTAGCATACAAGCATTTAAGAATAAGAAATTTTAATTTAGGATAGTTTGAAATTATTATTAATTAAAAACTGCATCAAAATGAAGTTAAAAAACTTATATAGCGTGTACAAATTTTAAAAAGGAAAAAGATAATAAAATCACAAAAAATAAATTAAAATAAAAATTTAAAAAATAGTTCAAAACTAAAAGTGACATGCTGAGTTTCCTAAATAAGATATTTTAGAATTACTTGGTTGAGGATCTGATGAAAACCAACAAGAGTTGTGGTTTTCTATATTTATATTTTTATATTTTTGGTATTTTTTATTTGTCTTATTTTATTTTAGTAGGATACTAATTTTTAGGTACTATTTAAAATATTATATTTATTTTCCTATTTAAGTTAGTTTTGATTTATGTTAGTTAGTTTTGATTTATGTTCCTTATTTATGTAAATATGGTGATTTGTTTCCTTTTTGGAATTAATTACTATATTAACTACTAGGATTTCAGAAGTTATTTTCTATATATAGTTATGTAAATCTTAGAGTTAATAGAACTTGAATTTGAATTAAAAACAACATTTCTGTTTGAAAGTTGTTTCTTCCAATTTTCGGTATTCTTTTTTTAATCAACGAACTTTTATGTCTATTAATTTGGTTTTCATTTAGAAACAACAAACTCTTATAAGGTTTCTACTACGTCAGTTGGGATCAGAATTTGTACTTGTTTCTTTAAAACTATGTTATCAAGAAGAGGACGTCAGACTATATCTGTAAAGAAGATTTATTACTGTGACGCAACAACTCGGATAGTTCAACGTATCATAAATCATATGGAGGAACGTATGATATAAATAATAAATTAGTTAACTCAATGGGTGAATGAACTTTTGAGAGATCACATATTTAATTTCTATACCTCAGAAATAATGTCAATTGTCAATTGAGATTTTACCTACAATATTTGATGATTATTCTAATGAAAAAATATCATTATCTACTATAATAGTTCTATCATCTATGAAAAATCATAATAATATTAGGGAATCACAACAGATCACAATACAAATTCATAAGAGAAAAGAATATTATTGTGAAGATTCATTCACAAATATTTTTTTTACGGTTTCTGATTTTTTTTTCTTAAAAGAATTTTAATTGAAAGTTATATTAAAAATTATTAGATTGATTGGATGGAAAATATAATGAATATTGGAAAATTTCATATTTTTTATGAGTATTTTCAAATGAGAAAAAAAAATATATATCGACTCAAATTCGAGGACGAATTTTCTATATCCTAGAGAGAATGATGGAGACTAACAAGAGTTGTATTTTTCTATATTTGTATTTTTATATTTTTGATATTTTTTATTTTTCTTATTTAATTTTGGTAAGATATTTATTTTTAGGTTCTATTTAAAATATTATATTTATTTCCCTATTTAAGTTAGTTTTGATTTATTTTCCTTATTTATCTAAATATGGTGATTTGTTTCTTTTTTGGAATCAATTATTATATTAACTACTAGGGTTTCAAAAGTTATTTTCTATATATAGTCTTGTAAATCTTAAGGTTAATGGAGTTTGGATTTAAATTAAAATTAACATTTCTGTTTGAAAGTTGTTTCTTCTAATTTTAGATATTATTTTTTGAATTAACGAATTTTGATATTTATTAATTTGATATTCATTTAAAATTAACAGATTTTTAGAAGGTTTCCGCTGTGTTAGGATCTTAGGAAGAAAGTATATTGACCATTTTTCATATCGACGACACTTGGTTGAATATCTTTTAATGTTATCCTTAATTGATTGAGGATTTTTATTGAATTATAATTAATAGTTAATAATTTTATAAGAGATGTTATTTGACTTTTGCCTAATAGTTGAGTTGAGATTTTTGTTCAATGGTTAGTATGCTATAAAGTGCATAGATATAATGCTTTTATGATAACTGAAAATATTGTGAAAGAGTTTAAATTTTTTTTTATTTAAAAATGATAATATAATAATTTAGTAGATTATTCTTTTAAGAGATCATAAATATAGTTGTATGGAGAGATTGAACGGCTTAAATTATTTGTATTATTATTTTTTTTTTCACTATGCTTATAACTCTAATTTCCTACCATACATGAACTTACAATCATAGCACTTACAGCTAAATGAGCTGCCGAATTTATTTCAAATGCAACATAAATATTGATAATTGTATACGAAGAGCATGATAATGAAATAGAGGTAATATGGATATTGATTATGATTAAGAATTATCGATCGGAATCCATGGTTGAGGTGCATTTAAAAAAGAAAATCATAACAATTATATAAGAATTCTTGGAAAATTGTTGCATTTATATGTTTCTTGAAAGGCATAGCGGTCAGATCTCATTGGTTTCAAAAAAGGACATTTCTGTACCACTGAGGCAGACTCTGCACAATATTTATGAAGGATGAATTTATTGCACTCTACACATTCATGGGAGGAGCTATAACAAAGTTTTGAACAACTTTTGCATACGAATGTGCCATTTCGTGATCTCTCGTGGAAACTTAATGCATGTAAGTGATCGTTTGCTGATTGATGATTTTGTTCCTTTTGACTCATCAACTATCCTATCGTAGCGTCCTCATCCTTTTGTTTGTTTGAAATCAAAATGGAGATATCAGAGAATTTTAATGACGTCTAATGAATTTTTGTCAACTCTAAGCTTTGAGATTTGTCCATCGTCTCCATTATCCTGGGTTTCACATTCTATGATCAAATGAACTCGCTACGTACACCAATTTATCGAGATGAGCACTGTCAGAGAAATACAAAATTGATGACAACATTGACCTTCAAACTGAGTTGGGTTGAAGTGATTTGACAAACAACTTGGAAAGGTAAGTTATTTGAGTTCGTTAAAGGAAGGCTGGGTTTTGGTTGAGGTTAAAAGTGATTGAGTAATGTCATAATTTATGGGTTTTTGTATTATCAAAAGTGTTCTCACTCAAATATTTGTAGGATGAACAGATCTAATTTAAACTAATGTGGTTTTCTTTTTTATAACCTTGAACCAATGCATTGCTGAACTTTTAAAATTTTTTGTATATCAAAGAGAAAAAAATAAAAACTAACTTGATGAGTATTGAAATTCATAACCAAAAGCAGTCCAGTATTGTATTTAATATGAGTATTTCAAATGATCAGTGAGTATTGTTTTTTCAACTTTCAACTAATTTCAAGGATTGAAAGAAAGAGATGAGGACATTCAAAGAGGATATAATTTATGAGAAAATTTCTTAAATGCCACATTTCAATACTTTAGATATCAACATTTTAACAAATACAAGTTAATTAATGAAAGACACAAAAAGTTACAGTTATACAGGGAGTGAATGCCATCAATAGTTCTGCTGATGATGATGTTTCATAGTTTGGTGGTTTAATTTCTGCTTGTAAATTGATTCTTCAGCATCACGTAAGCTGTAATCTAGTATTCAGTAGGAGAAAATGTAATCAAGTAGCTCATCTTCTAGCTAGGAGTGCTTGTAATTATCCAAGTCTTATGACCTGGTCTTCTCCTCCTTCGTTCCTCGTTGCTGCTTTGGGGAATGATAGTTCTATTTTGACGAATTAATGGAACTATTTTCTTCTAAAAAAAACAATTTATATATATATATTTTATCCACATATATCTATTGAACTTTATTCTCAAGAAGCTATCCTTTTTTTATCTTTCATGCATGAGAGTAACTTTTTGTATTTTAATTTGTTACTTAATAGTTTCTCTCCTCCATAATTATTGAGTGGAATTAAATTTATCAGAATTTATGAAAGATAAATAAAATATTTGAGTAGGTGCAGTATTACTTGGTGGCTTTATATTGCTTCAAATTTTTCAAAATTAAGTTTTATATTTATATATTTGTAATATATTCATTAAAAATATATCATATTATTCCCGTTAAAAATTTAAAAATTTTATTTTGATCCCCTCCAAAATTTTAAAATTTTATCTATTACTTATAAATTTCATAATTTTCCTAAAATATATATAAATTACCCTAAATTTTAAGATTTTATCCGTTATCAATGTGTTATTATGATGTGGAGAGTGCTTCCTTAGAATTTTTGGACCGCTTAGATAAGAAAAAACAGAAGCAGAAGCCCAAATAGTTTATTGGTCAGTTGGGTCGGGGCCCGTTTGGCTTTCTGAGAGCAGCTTATTTTGGCCTTTATTGACCATAATCCAATGGGAAACGGCCGACAACCTTTTTAGGTTAAATTCCAATATTTAGGCCTCTGTTTTGGAAATTTTATATTTTTATCTATTTTGGCAGTTTTATGTTTTTATCTATTTTGGCAGTTTTATGTTTTATCTATTTTGGCAGTTTTTGTTCCCTTATTTAATTTAGGAAGGAAAATCTGTTGGTGTATTTTCTCTTTTTAAGGCAGTTATTATGTAATATTTTTATTTTCATTATGATGTAGATTTGGTGATTTATTTCCTTTTCGGAATATATTACCAAATTAGCCTCTTAGGGTTTTCTTAAGCTTATTATCTATAAATAGTTTGTAAAACTTTAGGGTTCGACAGCTTTTTGATTAATAAAACATTCAGTTCTCTATTTTTGAGTTTCACACTCTTGTTTGAACGCTTACACGCTGCGTCATATTTAACCAAAGAAAAGTTAAATAAAGCCAAATTTTCATTGTGGTCGTCGTAGAACTTCTAGATGATTTGTGGTCATTTTTTTCTCAACTTTGCTTGTATAAATAAGCAAATGAAACCAAGTAGAAATTAGGTATCAATTATAAAAAAAATACAAATGATTGTGCATCGATTAAGTGGCAATGAAACTTTGATATAATAGCAAGATCAAAAGTAAAGACTATAAGTTTTGGAAGATAATAGTAAAATCAAAGTAAAGTCTATAAGATTTGGAAGATCTCTGATGTGGAGATTGTTTGTTTCGAATTTTTGGATCGCTTAGATAAGAAGAAACAGAAGCAGAAGCAGAAGTCTAAGTAGTTTATGGGCCAGTTGGGTTGGGACCCATTTGGCCTTCTGAGAGCAGTTTAATTTGGGCCTTTAGCGGCCATAATCCAATCGGAAATGACCCAACGAATCAAACTTATTGCTAAAGCGATGACCGACAGTCTTTTTAGGTTAAATTCTAATATTTAGGCTTCCGTTTTGGTAGTTTTATATTTTTAGCAGTTTTTTGTTTCCCTATTTAATTTAGGTAGGAAAATCTGTTGGTGCGATTTTTTAAGGCAGTTATTATGTTTATTCCCATTATAGTATAGATTTGGTGATTTATTTCCTTTTCGGAATAAATTATCAAATCAGTCTCCTAGAATTTTCTTAAACTTATTCTCTATAAATAGCTTGTAAAATTTTAGGGTTTGGCAGCTTTTTATTAATAAAATATTTAGTTCTCTATTTTCTGAGTTTCACACTTTTATTTGAACGCTTATACGCTACGTCAATCTCATATAGTCATGCAGTTTTAAGTATAGTCTTTGAAGATTTTATTTATAGATGTGTTGGAAAGCTACATAAGTGGTATATTCATTTTTGTGACGTGTAAATAGCAAATGATGTATGCTAAAGGAATTCATGAATTTCTCTACTACATTTATATGGATTTTGTGGGCAAACCTGATGATTTAAAAAATACCTAGACAGATTTATTTAAGATGAAATGATGTTCAATGAAGAAACATGACCTTTGATAGATATTTTCAAAATATGTCTAAAAAATTCTATGAAATAGAAGGTTAAAATAATCCTGACTTGATTGAAAACTGAAAAATTTATTTGCTAATCAAATCATATTATTGTTTAAGATATTGGTACTATTTCAGAAATGTGACCAAGTGAGAATTTGTTTCAGAATACTTCTTAATATAAATGATATATTTTCATTTAAGTGAGGCCTAAGAAAAAGATAATTAGGATGGATAGCAAGCTCTCTGATAAATCTATTACTATATTTTCTTATGAAGAGGGATTGATATTAAAAATGTGAGTTTTTCCCAAAGAGTTTAATATTTATTGAGAAATATTTATTTTGACTTATAGTAGTAGATATTCATAAAAAAGGGGTAAAATTGAAAATAGTGAATGATGATGTAATGAAAATAAGAAGAATAGTTTTGAAATGATCAATTATGGAGTAAGAGATTCCTTGTGATATAGACAAGAAATATGGAATTAGGTTATGATCTCATATGATGTATTTAATATTAAATTTACACTTACTGAACCATTATTTTCAGCGAAGCAGATATAGATGAGAAAGAATTTTTTCCTTGAAATTTATATTTTAGAAAAAGACGAATAATCTATTATGACAATGAAATGATAACCACTCAAATGGAAATTAAATTTTTTTATGATATTTTTTACCACAAAAATTTCTTTGAATATAAAATAGTAATGGTATTCGGAATCTTTGAATTTTTCACTACTATATACATAGATTTATCTTTTTTTCATTTCTTTCCCAAGTAATTATAATTGGCATCAATTTGAAGAATTCTTTTCCCATCAAAACGAATTTGTAATGGTGGCAAATTCACTACTTTGTTAAAAACCAATCTATTTATTTATTTATTATTTTTTATTTTTTATTTTTTTACTTTCGGTTAATGAGTTCTATAAATTGTCTGCTGGATTCACACAGTAATAAGTATAATATGTACAATATTTTGAAATATAATTGAGGCTTTTCTTTAAAAAAAAAATTGAGTGGAGAAATGCAATAATGGGCTTAAAACTATGCATACTTATAAGAGACATAAGAGACCCAACATAATGAGAAATTTTTCTGTGAATATAAATCAGTAAATCAGATTATGGATTAATTAATATTATTTTAAAATAGGGATATTTTAATTACAATATGCACCTTATGATTTAGTTAATAAATTACTATATTTATTTTATAGAATAGTTATTACTTGACATATTTAATCATTATAAATAATTCATAATATGATGTGACAAACTAAATTCACTTAAAAATTTAAGTTAACATAAATCAACAACCATACAATATTCTACTATGGGTCCTAGACTTTACTTTGCAACAAATGGATCTTACTAGAATCACATTTCTCACTCATTTTCTCTTCCTTAGCCTTTCCCCATATTACAGCATAAACACCAGAAGATAATATTAATGCTCCAATCACACTGCAAATGAATTAAACATTTGATTAATAAAAATGAAAATAATTAAACATTTGATTAGTAACCCAAAAATTAAATGTTCGTCTCATAATTTAGAAACTTAATAATTTGAATTCTCTCATTCAATAAAAATCTTTAATATCCAGTTATTATATATATATATATATACCTCCCAAGATGAAGAGCATCCCCCAAAAATATTACACCCATAAGAACTGCAATGGCAATTGATAAGGGATTGAAAATTGCTACATAGACAGGGCCCTTCAAGCGCAGGGTCCATGAGTGAACTATACTTAGAAATGATGGTCCAAAAAATCCCTAAACACAAACAGAAAAAGATATTATAAATATCATTTGTTAATTCCATCCATGATTATCATTATTAATCTAAATTATCACTAAATTTATATATTAACACTGAAGTTTAATTTGAGATTAATTTAATTTAAAAAGTTAATTCATTTTTTAACAACCACAATCCTCAGGCATGAGTTTATATAATCACATTCCTTTCATGTTGAGTATTGTAAT
>CANXYC010412367.1:0-11131 GCA_948193065.1 Aleurites moluccanus
ACTTTAGACTGACGCACTTAATGGTCCTTTAACTTTATTTTTGTAATGATAAAGTCCCTTAACTTTAATTTTTAGAACATAAAAGTCCCTTTCCAGAAATAAACCAACATTAAATTTTATTTTGGTCTCTGGTTTCTCACAATACCACTCATATAGGTCCAAAATTAATTAAATCTGCTAACCTCTACCACTACAATTTAACCAAGGTGTTACAGGGGAACATATTAGGATTGTGTTGCAAACTTTGAGAGAGCATTAACTGTTTGCTAAACTTTTAAAGTTTGAATTTTGGAGTGAGAGTGTGGGTTTTCTAGGACACATAGTGAGCAAGGATGGGCTTGAAGTTGATCCTAGAAAGGTGGATGCAATTCTTAGTTGTCCTAGACCCACAAATGTTTCAAAAGTTAGATGTTTCTTGGGTTTGGCAAGCTACTACAGAAGGTTTGTTCAGGACTTCTCCAATATTGCAGCTCCTTTAAGTAAGCTTACCTAGAAGCAAGTAAAATTCCTATGGACAGATGCATGTGATAAGAGTTTCCAAAAGTTAAAGACTTGTCTCACCATGGTACCTATTTTAGCTTTGTCGTCGGGTGAAGGAGGATATGCGGTGTATTATGATGCATCGAGAGTAGGGCTTGGTTGTCTGCTTATGCAGCATTGTAAGGTGATAACCTATGCTTCTAGACAGTTAAGGAAGCATGAGGTGAATTATCTAACATATGATCTTGAGATGGCTGCAGTTGTGTTTGCCTTGAAGATATAGAGACATTATATGTATGGATAGAAGTGTGAGATCTTCACAGATCACAAGATTTTGAAATATATATTTCAGCAGAAAGATCTTAACCTTAGGCAAAGAAGATGGGTTGAATTGCTTAAGGATTATAACTGTGAAATCTTATACTATCCAGGAAAAACTAATGTAGTGGCAGATGCATTGAGCAGGAAGTCTTTGGGAAGCTTAGCCCATATCCAAGTGAGTAGAAGATCATTAGTGAGGGAAATGCAGAGATTGCATGATATGGGAATCAATTTAGAATTGTCAGATTTAGGAGTGCTTTTAGCATATTTCCAAGTCAAGCCGGTTCTCATTGATCAGATTAGAGAAGTTTAAGACAAAGATCCTCAGTTGGTAAAGCTAAAGAACAATGTGGGATCAGAAAAAGTTCCAGGATTTATTATGACTAACGGCGTGTTGAGACATGGTAACAGGTTATGTGTTTCAGCAGTTGATGATTTAAGGGATATGATTCTTAAGGAAGCACATCAAGCCAAGTATAATGTGCATCCAGGTGCAACGAAGCTGTACCATAACGTTAAGAATTCCTATTGGTGGAGTGGAATGAAAAAGGATGTAGCTGAGTTTTTGGTAAGATGTTTGACTTGCCAACAAGTGAAATTTGAGTATCAGAAACCTTCAGGACTACTTCAACAGTTACCTTTGCCAGAATGGAAATGGGAGAGAATAACCATAGACTTTGTTGTAGGGTTGCCAAGGACTTCAACTGGGCATGACTCAATATGGGTAGTTGTTGATAGATTGACAAAGTCAGCTCACTTTTTGCCAGTCAAGACAACCTACACAGCTTCTCAGTATGCACAGATATATATTAATGACGTAGTGAGACTCCATAGAATACCGGTTTCCATCATATCGAATAGAGATACCAGTTTAATTCAAGATTTTGGCAGAAATTACAAGAGTCTTTGGATACTCAACTTGATTTCAGCATAGCTTTTTATGCATGTTGTTGAGATGATTGTGGATAGATTAGTGTTTTAAGAATCTCTAAATCTATGTTAAGGAAGGATCTTGTGAGTCAGTTTTTATGATCTTAAAGGAATAATTTGGAAAAGTATAAAACATAAGAGTTGTAGATTTATATCTTATCTTTAAGTTTGTAGAACTATTTTTTAGAATTTTGTGTGTGTGATGAGATATGCTTCCTCTATCAGAGCTTGTCTAATTCTCTATTTCCAGCAGTAAGTCTGAGTTTGTTTGTTTATTCTGAGAATGTGGAGACTGAGTAAGTCAGAGGTGTAAACATGGAAATGTTCCTTTATGTGTTATTTATATGGTTATAAATTTCAAAGAGATGGGATAATTGTAGCTCAAGAGAGATCTAATTTAACCAGACTTGCTCGGATAGTACTTGCAGAGTAGAGTCAGGGTGAAATTTAGAAATTCACTATAAATTATATAGATCTCCTTTTGATATGAATTTTAGATATATTGGACCCTTAAGTGTTTATTTTAAGCGAAAAAAATAATGTAGGAGTTTGGATGTTTGTAGCTCATTTGTGAGCTGGTTTGGAGCGAGTTGACGAGGAAGGTTTTTCAGCTCAACAGAGATAGGTAATACGAGCTGGCTCCTCGATTTCGAGATGGATAGAGGCTGATCGAACTGGATAAGTGGAGATTTGGCAAAGTGGGATTGCCGAAGTGGAGATTTGGCGAAGTGAGATTGCCGAAGTGGAGATTTGGCGAAGTAGAGATTTGGTGAAGTGAGATTGCCAAAGTAGAGATTTGGCAAAGTGGAGATTTAGAGAAGTGGGATTGCCGAAGTGGAGATTTGGCGAAGTGACATTACCGAAGTGGAGATTTGGCGAAGTGGAATTTGCAAAGTTGGATTGGTGAAGTGGGATTGGCGAAGTGGAATTCGACAAAATAAGATTGGCGAAGTGGGTTTGGCGAAGTAGCTATTAGTGAGGCAGTAGCTTATTTAGAAGAGAAGCAGTAGCCACTTTTCACGATAACTTTTTCTCTTTTCTTTCTTTCTTCTTCATTTCTTCTCCTATCTCTCTCCAATCTATTCCATTTATTTTCTAATGCATTAATACTCAGAATTAATACATTAAATCATTAAATTATCACATCAAAATGCTTCAATCATCATTTTCAAGCCAGATCATTTAAGAACTCAATTTTGGAGAAATAAGGTGATTTTCACCAAACTTTATTTTCTTTTTAGATTAAGATTTTTAGTAATTAGAATAATTATTTATGAGTTATATAGAGCTTATTATGAGTATTTAAGGCTATTAATTTTGATTAATATGGAAGATACAAGAATTTATGAATTTTGATTAATAGTGATGTGAATAGTAATTATGTTCTTAATGTTTAAATTTTCTTTAAGAGATAAATTAAATTGATTCTAGGAAACAATAATATAGACTATAAGATGGTTAAAATTATACGGAACCATATGATGTATTATTGATTGAGGAAACCCTAATTTATAGAATTTGGAGAATTTGATTAGGCTTGGACAATTCAAGGAATTGATGAGGATTTTCATTTGATCAAGTGTTGAGCTTAATTGTGGAAAGTTTTGCTGAGAGGTAAGTTATGAATTATATAAATGTATATTTCTACTTGTGAAATGAATTGTTAAATATTCATATATGTTCTTTATGATATGAAATCTTTATTTGATAACCTCCTTCATGTAATTACTTAATATATAAGAATGATTTGGTTATCTTTCTTGGACGAAGATCATGAATAAGCCTTTGATATGCATGATAAATGGTCTCTTGACCAAATCTGAATTTTTGAGAATACCTTATTATAATGACACTTTGATATACATAAGTATAGAACGCTTTTCCCAATGAGAGTATATTCATTGGTCCATGTGCACAATGGAAGCCCAACTGATAGGGTTTTTATCAGTGTTCTACCTAAAGGGCACCATGAGCTCTAGGCATATGCCCACGCAAGCATATGTGCACGTTAAGATAGCAAGGCTACTGATATATTATGATATGATATTAGTTCTATCTTATATGTGATTTGATAATGCCATCCTTTGCAGGCATTCTTATGTTCTAAATGAGAACCATGCATTAATTTATGATATGACTTGATAGTACTATTTGTTGTAAGCACCCATATTCTTCTTCAAGTACAAGCTTAATATTCTTTCATGCCTAGTATATGTATATGTATATATTCATGATTTGATACTCAGATTCTTGATTTACCTAACGCATTATGTTGTTCATATCTTATTGAGTTGAAGGCTCATCCCTTTTTTGTGGTTTCAGGTGCTAGTGTAGATCGAGAGAGAGCTAATCTAGAGATTAGAGCTTCTTGATTTCTTCTTCACAAGAAGGTTGGATGTAATTATTTTTTTATATTATTTTGTAATGTATATATATAATCATGTCTATTGAGAAGTATTCTTTTAGAGCTCTGTAGATAGATATGGAATAGTTTTGATTTTGTTGTTATGGATGGCACTTGTATACTCTCGTTTATTCCATATTGATGTTAGAACTATCTTTTGATTGGTAAGGAACAAGTAGAGATGTCATGATGTAAAATGATGATTTATGAGATATGATATTTTGCATTGAATAAGTGTATGCTATTATGTATGAAACAGGTTTAGTTAAGGGTTCTACAGGTTTATGGTGGCCTTATGCCTACTTTTGTCTTAGGACCGTCGCACTGGTGGTGATGGAGTGTGACAATCAGCTATAATTGTTAATAAATAATATAAATGAGAGAAGTTTATGAATATATAATTTATTAAATATAGAAATCATTGATAAAAATAATTAAAATAAAATCTACGAAGAGTAAGTTAACAAATCTTCATTATTTGGTGATCCAAATATTAATGGGTTATTAAGTATACTTGAAAAATTGCTAATCTTAGTGAGAGCATATTGTGGAATACTATTAATTGATCTTGGCAATATGAAATCTCTTAATGTGGAATGAGTTTGAGTAGGACATGGAGTAGATTTAGATTGAATTTGAGTAGGTTGTACTATAGGTGGCAAAATAGTATTATTATTGTGACTGAATGATATAATTAATTGAATAATAATAGCAAATAATAAGAACAAATATATAGTCATAATACATAAAAGAAAAGAAACAAGCAAAGAAAAATAATTACACAAGAGTAGAAAAATAATATACTGGTAACAAAAGCCTTCACTCATTTTTTTTTTATGAAACACATGTAAATAAATTAAAAGGTAATAAATAAATTGCTTCTACAAATTTAAAAATATAATGGTAAAAAAATTATAAGACAAATTATGAAAAAGTGTAATAATTAACTAACCGTCATTGTTCAATGACTCAAATATTAGTGGGTTAGTGAATAGAGTATTCAAATTCCTGGCTTCAATTGGAATTGAAGGTGGAGATTTTGACAATATGTTATTTCTTGAAATAGATTTAGTTTGAGCATGTATAGGAGGAATCATTTTCCATAAAGCACCTAGAGGAATTATTTTTTTAGTACAATTTCTATTGTAACTAGGTGCCATGATTTTTAAACCTATAAAAAAAATTATGGAAAATATATATTAGAATTTTTTTTTATACAACAAAAATGGCCATATGGCTTGAGATCTCAGAATATTGCCATTAAAACCCAAAATATTATTATGCATCTCAAGCAAACAAAGTTCATTTTTCATCTTCACTGTCACAACCCTTTTGGGCTGCAATGGTCTAAGGGCACAGGTAAACCAAAGGTCGACGGTCTAAGGGCACGGGTAAACCAAAGGTCACCGGATACCCGTAGAACCTATTAACAATCTAGTTATCAATCATACAATCAAACTTAACTCATTCATCAATGCTTAAATCTCATTTATTACTTATAAATTTTACAGCAATTTTGCCAGAGTTTCCTTTGTAATTTTAATATTATTTCAGACCCAAAACTAGGTTGCTCAAAATTACACAGCCTGCCCAATAATTTGTCATCTTTATACCCTCAACTTCAGAGTTCTCACAGTCATATATAAAATACTTCTATATATGCATACCATGTCACAATTACATTTTAACATTCATAGCACTTTTATAGTCTTTACTTCATTAACTTATACACATCATTTGTATTTCATTTCATTTGTAAGTTTCATTAAACAAAGCATTCATATACACTCACAACTACCAAACCAACAGGACCATAAAACTCTAAGAGTATATAAATATGATTCCTCAAAATAAATAATTACATTAGAGTTTTTGACGTCTCAAGTTGGAGAAAAGGATGACTTGGGAAACAACCACCACTACAATCTTGTTCCTGAAAAATAATAAATAATTACAAGGTGAGTATAATACTTGTAAAGTTACGTGAGGGCATTTCTCACAAGAAGGATAATGATGGCATAAAATATACAATAATAATGGGTTCATTAATCAATTAAAGATTCATAAAGTTGAAGTCATTTAACATATGGATTTGGTTTCACATTGGCAATAAAAATTCATAGCATATCATATCATAAAATGACAGAATCATTATTGATCATTTAAGTAGAGGCTACAATCCAGTATCATGCTATTCACTCATATGGTTGATCATACCATTTGGCTAGGACCTTAACCCCCTCCTAGCTAGGATTATTAAGCCACTGTGTACAATGTCATTAAAACTTCTGTCATTTTATTAATGCCATACATATAGTGCTTAATCATTAGATATCAAAATTAAACTTAAGCACTTTCAAGGGTTCAATACATGAAGCATTATGCTAATCATATAAATTCATTTAGAAGGAATCATTTGGGATTATAAAAGGGCATGAAATTAATCATGGATCATACAATTGATATTTTTGGCCAACCATAAAATTTCATAGCAATTTCAATAATTTAATTTAAAAGCAATGTCAAGCAAAATAGTATGTATATTACTCACCTCACTAAGCACTTCACATTTCCGTTCCTTTTCCTTGATTCTATTTATTTGCGTTTATCTCTTATGGTACCCATCATGTCTCTTATTCATTATCGACTCTACATATCCAATTAATTTTTATTTAGATACTATTTAACACAAAATTACATTACTTATACTTATATTAAAGAAATTCTCAAGAATTTCCAAATTACTAAGGTTTTTCTGTGTAACATTCTATACTGGCAGCCAGTGCTCCCTAATCCATATCACTTCCTATGCTTATCCAAATACTTCAGTTCTTATTCCTACTTAAACTAGACATATTAAGTTTTAACATATCCAAAATTCATCTTATTCCTATTACTATGCAATTTATAGTGTTAATTTAAACTTAGTCTTATAACCAACACTACTGCCTTGCTATCCTGCAATCCTATTATGACTGTCTGTACTATTTTATCTCATAACTCAATTTATACTCATCCAATTAGTGAAATTATTTTTTTATTGAAAATATACATATAATATTATAACATGTCCAAATTTTAGAATATTTGGATTACTATACAATTATTAGTGAATTTCCAAAATGAAAATACTGTCCTGAAATCCTTGTCCGAATAGACCCTGTTTTTATATCTACAATTAATTATGTGCTCATCCAATTACAAAAATGTTTTACAAACATTTAACTAACATATGAATGAACATTTTTCATGTTTGACACTTTCTCTAATTCAGAATTTAAAATCCTTATATCCATAGAAATCAGTAACCTATGTTCTGTTTATCAGTCAATCCAGTCAGATTACACTTATGACCTCATATCTCATAAACCACAAATCCAATTGAAAAACTCTTTTGCAAGATTATAAATAAGATATAAATGAACACTTTTTATATTGAACACTTCTTCTTATTATGTCTCTATCATTATGTATAATAAAAACACAAACACATTTTTCCAGAAAACTTAATTCCAGGTCAGTTACAGTTTTTACTCAATAATTATTTCCTCACTTCTAATTTTACAAATTTCCCTTATAGAAATCTAATTAACATAATTATCAAAAACTTCAATGTTTTAACCATCTTTAAATTCGGTCATTAAAATTTTGGATTATTGTCTACAAATTATTGTTTCAACATAGATTCAAAATCCCTTTTAAACCCTAGCTCATCTTCAACCTCTTTAGCTCAAATAACTCAAATATTTACCAAATCAAACCATTAAACTCTTAAATTAGAATAAAAACTGAAGTTTATAAGACTTTATCTTGAATTAAATACTTAGATTTCATTCTCTCTTCCTCCATATAGCTTAGATACTAATTTCCAGCAACTTTTCTCCATTGATTTGGTTGTTTTCTTTCCTCATGATTCGGCCGCTCTTTTGTCAATAGCTATTCCCATCATTATTTTTTATACACAAAGCCAACTAAAAACAAAATGAAGATAAAGATAATAGAATTTTCTAGATTTTTGATTATTTGTCACCTTTCTATTAATTTGGTAAGTTAATTAATTATTTACTATCCAAAATCTTCTTCATCACTCCATCCATTAATTTGGTTGACCAACTCATGCTTTCTTCTAGAATGGGTGGGTCCCACACTTTGTTTAATTGTATTTTGGCCCAAAAATTTCCTTATTTATATTTTTGACCTCGAAACTTTCTGTAATTTATTTTATTTATTTTGTTTAGATTCAACCTCAAGTGTGGGGAGTGAAATACCTTATTTTAGATTTTTCTATCATTTAAAAATAGTTCTGGGTCATTTCTGAATCCCAAATAGTGGATTTTCAAAATTGTTCCCAAAGTTACCATAAATTATAATATAGTCATTACTCTTATTTTCAGTATTCCAAAATATTTTTCAACTTTTTCTTCTCACCATAATTTCACATAAAATTAACTAACTTAATCTTTCCAAGTCTGGGTTAACAATTTGTAACTTAGCCGCATTGTTATCTTTCCGGCAGTGTAATTAACACCTTCCCGGACAGTGTCACTAAATGTCACATTCCCCATTTCAGGAGATATGACGGTCCTAGGGTATGGGGAAGGCATAAGGCTACCTAAACCCGTAGAACCCAATTTTGCATTTCTACAGAAAATTTGTCATAACTACTCTATTTTTACAATCTAATACCCAGGACCCAAAGTCCCTCTCTTTATAATCAACATTTACACAACCTGCACAAATCAGCACTTCTATTCCTATACTCACCTCATACTACAATGTTCATGCCCCATTTGTTATCATTTTTCCCAATCCAATACTTTATACTTCATATATAGTGTAAATATTATATCTCATTAACATAGCTTCATTTTACATTGTCATTACTAAATCCATTATTATATATCATGGAGCTACTATAAAATGATCCATAAATACAAATAGGGAGTCATTACGTAGATAAGGAAGATTTCACTCCTTGAGGAAAAGAGAGGAAATGGAATCGTTGCTATCTACCAGACCCTGAAAAGGATAAACCATAATGGTGTGAGACGAATCTTAGTGAATAACATATATATTCCCTCACTTGTGAGGCTAGGTACTCACAAGGAAGGTCATTCAATAACAAATTATAATATTTCAAGATAATAATATCAATGCCAAGAAACAAGGTTTCCAATGGAATTCAATATCCAGTTTCAAGTATAATATAGTTCAATAGGAACAATCATATAATCAATAACATTGGTCACTTGCAAGAAAAGACTATGAACCAAATGTTCTATATCCATGACAGTTAGCAAAATTCAATGAATAATGGACAGAGGCTGCAGTTAAATATCATGTCAATAGTCATACAGTTGATCAGACTATATGTCTAGGACCTTAACCCCCTCCTAGATAGGGTCTCAAATACAATACACTATGCACAATGCCTTATAAACAACATCTACCCCATCGGGAGAGTAGTAATGTCAATGATCCTATATATAGGGTAAGTAAAAATTTTGTCCAATAATGAATCTCAATCAATACATTTATATATATCAAGGATTCAATTAACAATGGCTACATAATCAAGAAACTTTAATAATAGTACAATTTCTTAGGGGAGATTCAAGGAAACAATATACAAAGACAACAAGTAAAGAAACATATATGTTACTCACTCCAAAATCCAATGTGCCCAACAACCTAGCACAAACTAAAAGGGTGGTCTTCCATTTTCTTGTTTTTTCCTTTACCTCTCCTTTGTGCAACTATAACAAACATCAATCTCAATTTAGAAACCTAATTACATTAAAATACAACAAGCAAACCTAAATTCTAGACAACATTCAGAAATCTTGAAATTTCTACTTGAGCATACACTGATTTTTCACTTATAACTCATTATGTGTAGGTCCAAATGCTACTATGTTTTTACTGAATTTTAGTTAAGACATAATGACACATTTCTCTTGTTTTGACTTTCCCCTTATTCGGAACTTAAGGTCTCATATTTATCAATTTCAAAAGGGTCACATTTCCGAAATCTTTAATCTGAGCTAGTCTATGTCAGGGGTCTATAATTAACAATACATTGAGAATTTGACAAAACTTCTAAAAGACAAAATATTTTTGACATGTATATCTACAACTTTCATGTTTTTAATATTGTCAAATTCCTACATTAAATAACTCAAAATTAAGCTCCAACTTTCTGCTGAGTCTTAGAAATTTCACAGAAATGAAACCCTATTTGAGTCAGTCATGTTTGAAGACTCATATCTCCCAACACAGGAGGATTCAGTCAAAATGTTATGAAGAACATATATTCTACACATACACAGCTATAATTTTTGTTTTGAACATTTTCAAATTCTATCTCTAAGGGCATAAAAATAGAGCTCAAAATTTCTATCAAGTCACAGGAAATTCCTGAGACAGAAAAATTTCAGAATTTCCAATCAATTTCTCTACTCTAGAAATATCATCCTATTATTTAATCATTCAAATAACTCATCACACATGAATTTTAAAACTTGTTAAGAAATTTACCTTGAATAAAAATGCTCTAAATCTCTATCTAAGCCCAAATAATTCAATTAGGTGTTGGAGGAAGAATTATTTGCAAGGAATTTTATGCTAGATCATGTAATTTTAGGAAGTTAGGAGGAAGAAATTTCCATAGAAAAAAGGTATAGAATTTTCAGCCATGAAGAAGAAAGGAAGAAGATGATAGCTTCCTTTGTCATACTTATCTATATATATAACAAATGGTCCAATAGAAAAATTAGGAAAAAAGAAAAAAATAAAGAAAAAGAAATAAGAAAGAAACAATATAATTAAATCATTCTAATTATAGAAATAATTATACATACATACATATATATATATATATATATATATATATATGTATAATATATATATATATTTATAAACTCATTGTGTCTCTGTGTTTAATATTTTTGTTTTGTAGTATTAAAAAAAAAAAAAAAATAGACTAAAAAAAAGTTT